>JAMKPZ010008397.1:0-12738 GCA_024699675.1 Amphibolis antarctica
GTATCCATGCACACTAACCCCTCCATACTAGGGGTTAGGTCTCGACCCTCGACCAAGATGTTGAACTTTCACCCGATGCCATTGGCACTTTCGCCGAACAATTGGATGCCAGACTCCCGCTCCTCTTAGAGTTACCACTTTGGCTAAACCTCGCGAATTGAACGTTTGATTTGGCTTAAACGCTACACCCTCACTGTATAGTTTAGGCTAAACACCCTTACCCTCACAGAGGAAATTCCTCTCTGATCCAGCAAAAATTTCCCTACTAGTTGTGGGAAACTCCCATGTCCAAACCCTACAGACTCCCCCAACCCAACCTCATCATGTTTATCGCAAACATGATGAGGTTCATGGTACGTTCACCCTCAATGTATCAAACCCATGACTAGGCACAAGCCTGATGGCTGGTACCTTTATCCCAACAATTGGTACATTCATCTTGGACATTAGCTGGTATCCGGCTGGTGCACTCTAATGGGAGTATTAAGGTGTCACAATACTATTTTAGCACTATTTAACCCTTGCACCTAATGAGTGGCATAAATCTCGAGGTAGATTATGAAGTACATGTTATGGTTCCATATTTGGGCCCACAAACCCTTTGGAATCCACCCCTATAAATGCACGTCATTTCCATGAAGAAATGAGACATTTTTTTTTGATAACCCTAAGGAGAAGGAAACCCTAAGAGAACCAACAGTTGAAGAAGGATCTCTCTCAACTGTCACTGGAGCTCCTTTCAGGTAAACTCCAACACTTCCAGTGAGAGGAACTCTTCCTTGGTGTCGTGCAATGCTACGCGCGTCAGGGAGGATGACCTTCGTTCCTCCCTTGCTGTAATCTTTTTTTACAGTTTTCGTTATCCTTTTGTTGTTCAACACCCTCTCCAACTCATGAGGAAAGGATTGGACGATGTTCTTGAGTTTAGTCCCACAGATAGGCTTTTGAACGACACCCTTACCCTCTCTCCCCGCCTGGTAAATCCTCCAAGAACAGGTCAAGGGCCATTTTAACGTTGTTTTCCTTTTGGGTTCTCCTTCCGACAATTTTCCATGCGAGAACCCACTCCTCGCTATAAGTTTACCGGATGTTTTTGGCACATTTTGTTATTCATTGAAAGTTTTCCTCACCATGTGCGTTTGGCCGTCATCATTGTGTGTCGTTTTTGCTCCCAAACGGCCACCTTTCAGTGATTTTTCTAGTCTCTCTGGTCTTTTGAAATTAGGTGTATGAATCCTTGCACTTGGAAGAAGAGGTGACATGTTGGGAAGAATCCAACCTCATACCCGAGTTTTCGATGGGCCAACTGGTAGTCTCACCAGACCCTCGGCTCTTCAAGCCAACGGTCTTTAATGATAGCTGCCATGTCTTTTTATCTCTTCTCTCCTCTCTCCGGGTCTTTCGTGAGTCCTCGCACTGGCAGTTTCCCATTCATTTTCTAGGAGGAGTAATGCTACTCCTCCCGATGCCCTAGTGAATCCTCTAGAATGAGGCCGTCAGCATAGATCCTTGCTGACTTAGGCTGAGCTGACTAGTACATTTCCTTCTGAAATCGAAAAGAGGTCGGGACTACCTGAGCTGTTGAGGGTGTCTAACACATTTCTCAACAGTAGCTTGAGTTCCTTATCCAACTCTCTCATTTTCGCAGGCCCCATTCGTTTTCGCAATACTTTGTGCTACTATTTTGTGTACCCGAGTTTTTATTCTTTTTTATAGTGGATGAATCTTTCCCTATCAGGTTTTCCTTGTTTTCTACATAAAAATAAGATAGCGACTCCATGTCAAGAGTCATCCACCTCGCATGGTAGTGCGCTCCACACAACCACTTCCTTTCTCTATACCTCGGCCCATTCACCGGCCCCACCAGCAGAAGTTCATGGGTCTCTAAGTGATTATCAGATGAAAGAGGGGGGTACAACCCGCATCTCAATCATTGGTGCCTACATCCTCCCCTCTCGGCTACAAAGACGTCCCCCATTCGTCGCACCACTGCGCCCCTCGCCTTACCATTATGCCCCTCACCCTTATGCCCCTATGCATGCACCCTCCCCACCACAAACCGTTCATGACCCTCTCATGCATCATCATCCTCAGCCTCCACGTGTGAGCTAGCAGCCGTTCACTCGCATCACCATCACTTAAAGTCTTTCTGTGCGATCACCATCCTCCTTCATTATGCCCTTTTTCTCCCGCACGCCCCCTTGTCCATCATCACCTACACAATCACCATCCTCCTTTGAGGTTGTCGTTCCCACTCGAATTCTTGTCGTTGCTTTGTGTTGCCACCCTTTCGTCAAATACCATCGTTGTCGTTGTTAGGCCTTGAACGCTCACTCTTTTGGACAGACTGATTACAGGTGCATGCTAGTGCCATGATGCCCTATGGTATAGATTTTTGCAAAAAAAATAGGGTTTGGGTTAAAATTTTTAGAAGTAAATTTTCATTAAGCTTGTCCTTGAGCTCAAAGTTTGGAAATTTCTAAGTGAATGGGTAATAATCGATCCAAGATGCTGATTCATGGGTACCATTATCTCATTAGATGAGGAGCTAGTGCACCCCCAATAGTTGATGAAGCGATGATCGAGTAACTTCAGTGGGTGCATTTAGCCTAGATGATTGATATCTAGAAGAGGCGATGGGGCATTGGTGGGTACCTCTCCATAGTAGGGTTTAAGAAGGGAAATATAGAAGATCGGGTGAACTTTTGCCCCTTTTAGAAGGCGAAGTTCATATGTAATATCCTCGATCCTTGTAGTTGTTTGATAAAACTCATAGTACTTCAGTTACAACTTTTGATGAATTCAGTCCTTCACAGAAGTTTGTTTGTAAGCCTGCAATTGCACATAGACCTACTGACCTGGTTGATAGGTCTTCTTGCGTTGATGACAATCTGCAAACTATTTCATACGATGCTAGACACATTGTAGATATATGGTGCTTGAGCATGGAGAGTACCTCGTCTCTTGTCCTAATTTGTTGCTCCACTTGAGAATCTCAAATAATACTTGGGATGTAAGAGAGGAGGGTGGGTGACGATCGACCATACATAGCTTTGTATGGAGACATGCTAGTGGCGGTGTGTGGAGCAGTGTTATAATTATATTCTGCCCAATGCAACCATTCATACCAAGTAGTAAAAGACGTATGACAGTAATAGTACAAATAAGTTTCCAAGTAGAACAACTTCACTTTGGTTGTCGAAGTTTAAATCATAAGTTGTAGACATGTATAATCAGGTGCCCATTTGAGAGAAAATCTCCTTTCAAAAGTGGTTGGTAAACATTGGATCTCAAACACTAATAATTGAGGTAGGTACTCCATGCAATTTAATGATGAGTTGTGAAAAGTTGGGCCACTAACTTCATTGTAAAGGGGTGATGGATAGGGATGAAATGAGCATATTTCGTAAGATGGTTGATTACGACCATAATGGTGGTATACCCTCTATAGTTGGGAAGACTGTCGATGAAATCCATAAATACATCTCTCCACAGCTATTCAGGTATGGGCAATGGTTGGAGGAGATCGACTGACTTAAGTGACTACTTTTACATTATTGGTAGATATTACAATTTTTAACATGCTCTCTTTAATCTCCTTAGTATGCCCCTTCCAATGAAAATTTCAGTGTTATGGCCATCGTCTTTTTTATCCCAAATGCCCTCTTATTTTCGAGTTGTAAAGTTCATAAATAATGGTCTGAGTGAGGGGGTCCCATCGGGTAAGACTAGCTTTCCTTTTCTAAACAACATACTACTATGCAGCTAATATTTTGTTGGATCAAACTTCCTGTCCACCATGTCTTGTAGTTTCTACAGCAAGTATGGGTTGTCCTCATAAGCTCTTTTGATCTTATTGAACCAAGTGGCCTATGAACCTGAGATTGAATTAACTTCCATTTTACTAGATATTCTTGAAAGAGCATCGGTGACTTTATTTTGACCCCCTCTTTTAATATTGAACTGTAAAGTTCAATCTCATGAATTTACATAGCCATTTTTGTTGTGTGTTATTGTGCACCCTTTGCTTCAAGAGATGCTTTAAACTTTGGTGATCAATCTAGATTATAAAAGTCGTACTAATGAGATAGCTATGCCATTTTTGGATCACGATGGCCAAAGCTTGCAACTCTTTCTGGTAAATTGGGAGTCACGCTATTTAAGCTTGAAAGGCTAGCTAATGTAGCCAATTGGCCACCCATTCTACATCATAACCATCCCTACCCCTCCTTGCAGGTGTCACCTCTATTTCAAAGGGTTGGGAATAATTCGGTAGGGCGAGTACCAAAGCTTTGGACATTATCTCCTTCAGACATTCGAAAGTTGCCTATGCTGATTCGCTCCATTTGAATGCCCCTTTCTTGAGTAGTTGATTTAAAGGACTTGCCAATAGTTTGTACTTGACTGTGAACTGGTGGTAGTACCCAATTAGCCCTAAGAAGCCTCTCAATTCCTTGATGTTGGTGGGAATGGGCCAATCACGAATAGTGCACATTTTTTCCTTCTTTAGTTGCCACCCCTTCGATTGAAATTTCGTGCCCCAAATAGCTAATTTTGTCTGTGGCAAAGGTGCATTTACTTCGTTTAGCATATAACTTATGTTCCTTCATTATTCCCAAGATGGTGTTCAAGTGTTGTAAGTACTCCCTTCTATTTTACAGTAAATGAAGATCCCCTAGCCCTTCCAACCATTCCACTCCCAACACAACAACATATGGGTGAAGGTCCATAACGTGAAAACCTTCTGTCAGTGTGAATCCTTGGATTTGTAAGTTCAACCTTGGAAAGACTCCCAAACAAGGTGTTGGTGAACCGTCCACAATCTTGATTGGAAACCTTTCCACCGGGGTGATGGGGGCGTTGCAGCTGTATCGCTCTCGAAAAAGCCAAAAAATTGTGTGGCCTCATGGCGGTGTTGTCTCCCTTTCATAATAGATTTTTAAGGCCCCAAACACTCACCCTCTTGGACGAATTAACTGCAAGTGTGTGTTGGCGCCGTGATGCCCTGTGGTACAGATTTTTGCAAGAAAAATAGGATTTGGGTGGAGAAAGATGGTGAAGGACGAAAGACCGATAGATACCAAAAGTTAAATAGTGGTTCATTACATAACAACCTGGATTGGGCCCAAAACCGAAGACCACATGATATAAACTGACAAATAACTACGATAATTCATCACATGCATCCAGGTGAACTTCGTCTTCTTCAGTTGGGAAGAAGATGAAATAAAAAAAATAAAAAAAAAAGGAAATAATAATAATAAGGAAGGTTTTATTATTGTTATTTCATTTATTGTTTAGTTTATTGCATGTAGTTAATTTACATTTGATTTGTTTCATTGCATGTCTTTAGTAGTTATTTGATTATTGTATAATTGAAACATATTTGGAAGATTGTTATTATTAGGAATTAATGTCATAAATATAATTATTAATTAATTTTAAATTGCATGCTTTAAAAGGAAAGTTGCTTTAAATTGCATATTTTTTAAAAAAATTAAAATATTTCCTTAGTTATTAAATAAATTAACTTCCTTTTTAGTGCATGAAATAGATATTATTGTCATTGTAATTGTGAATTACTTATTATTTTGGAATTTAAAAATTATTTTTAAATCAAAAATTTATTTGGAAAATTTTATATTATGACATAAATTTAAAAATCGCTAGAAAATTGATATCAACCGAATTGACTTCAGTTTAGAAGCTGAATGGGGTTAACGATGAGATGTAGTATAGGAAGATAAAACATGCATTTGAATTTGATAATTTGGAATATGTTTTTGAGGCTAATCTTTTGAAAATTGATAATGACACTTTTGAAGTGGAAATAAGAAAAATAGAAAAAAGGAAAATTGTGGAGGATAGTCTGATGAAATGTTTTGAAACTTATACTACTACTTACGCATTGTGGAATGCTTTGAAAGAAAAGTATGACTCTTGCAAAGTACTTGGGAAATAAAAAGTAGTGGAATATGTCAATAATATAATTATAGTGGCAATTGATTTAGCTATTGTAGAGACCCCTATACTTGAGAAATTGCAAATAGAAACAATATTTAATAGTTTGCAAGAAATTTAATAACTACATATCTAAGGTCAGCCTTACTTCACCTTATTATAAACTACAAGCTAGGTTTGGTATAACATAGGAAATAATAACTAGCTGGAAACGTTATGAATCCAATTTGAAAGAAATAAATGTCACATTTCAGAAGCTAAAATTTGACAAAAATGACAAAACGAAAAAATAGTTATAAGCCAAATCAAACACAAGGAATGAAACCACAAGGTTCTTGTCATGTATGTGATCAATTTAGTCATTACATGGGAAGTTGTCCAAAGGAGGATGGAAATAAAGGCAAAACCTTGGAACAAAAGAATAAGAGAATTTTTGTTGGTATTACAGAATGTAATAATGTTGTTGTTCCAAATTCAAACGATTGGTGAATTGATTTTGATGGCACATTGCAAAAACCAAAAAAGGGATTGAAATCCTTTAAAGAATTCAATCGTGAAGAACAACACATCTATATAGGTAATAACACCTATTTAGATGAAAAAAGTATTGGCGATTATCATTTGGATTTGGGAGATAACATTATGGTACTAAAAAATGTCCTTTATACACTTGGTATGAGGCAGAATCTCATTTCTATAAATGCACTTGTGAAAAATGGCTTGGAAGTTAGATTTCATAATGAACGTGTATCCATAGGTAAAGATAAAAAGGTCTTTGCTATGAGAAATTATATTCCTAAACATGATTTGTTTAGGATTGCTATATGTAGAAATGAAATAAATGAAATTAATGTGGCTTTTGGTTATATTGTGTGTTATATGTTGGAATGTGAATTGTAGCATTTGAGATTGGATCATGCTAATAAAAATAAAATGAAAAAAATGGTAAAAATGAATATACTACCTCACATAAATGACATGAAATTAGAAAGATGTCAACATTGCTTAGTTGGAAAAATGACTAAGAAAACCTTTGGAATAGGACATAGATTAGACGAATTATTGGATTTAATTCACTCTAATGTGTGTAGTCCACTTAGTGTTGAAACTTATAATCACAAGGAATATTTTGTGACTTTCATAGATGATTTTTCTAGATATGCTTATATTTAATTAATATCTCAAAAAAGTGAGGTATTAACATGTTTTAAGAAATATAAGCTGGAAGTAGAAAAATAACTTGGAAGGAATATTAAAGTGTTAAGGTCAGATAGATGTGAAGAATATAATTCAAAGGAATTTGAATTGTTTTGTGAAATACATGGAATTAAAAGGTAAATAACAATGCATTATACACTACAACAAAATGGTGTGAAGGAAAGGAGAAACAGAACTTTGATGAATTCTATAAGGTGCATGTTTTCATACTCAGGACTCTCTAAAAGTTTTTCAAGAGAGGCTTTGCTTACGGTAAATTATGTGTTGAATAGAATACCCACTAAATCTATATCTAGCACACCTTATGAGTTGTGGACCATTGTAAAGCTCAATTTACATTATTTGAGAAAATTGGGTTCTATAACCCATGTACTTATTCCTAGACATTTAAGGGATAAGTTGGATTTTAGAACATTAAAATGTAGATTTTATAGGCTATTGTGAAAATTCTTTTGGTTATAGATTTTTTCATAAAGAAAAAGGAATCATTAAATATAGGGATGCAACTTTTCTAGAAAATGTAAATGAAAAGGAAGAAAAAATGGAACCACTAGTTTTAATGGATGATGACTATATCAATGATATCTCGGAACAAGACCTTGTGATTGAAGGGGAAGAAAAAATGGAACAAGTTTGTTATATTATCCTTGTATGTAAATGATATTTTACTTGTTGTAAAATGATACTGATATGTTAAATAAAACAAAAGAGAAACTTAGCTTAATGTTTGAGGTGAAGGACATGAGGGAAGCATCCTATGTTATTGGAATTCATATCCTTAGAGATCGGAAGTCTAGAATATTGAGTATAAGTCAAGAAAGATATCTACATATGGTACTAAAAATGTTTGGAATGGAAAATTGTTCCTTGGCCCATACACCATATGTTCTTGGGAAAAGGCTAATAAGTAAGGACCAATGTCCTAGAAAGGGGAAAGACTCTTTAAAAGTACTTTATGCTCAAGTAGTCAGAAGTTTGATGTACGCTATGTTGTATACTAGATCAGACTTGACATATGCAGTTAGTCTTGTTAGTAGATATCAAAGTAACCCTAAAATAAAACATTGAGAAGCTGTCAAAAGAATAATGAAATATTTAAAAGGAACATTGCATTGTAAGCTTACTTATCAAATGAAAGAATTGGAAATGTTTAGTTACACAAATGCAAATCTAGGAGGTGACAAATATGCATGATGAAAAGTCCACTTTGAGACATGTGTTCATCTTTGGAGGTGCAGCTATATCTTGGGGAAGTAGGAAGTAAGGGTGTGTGGTAAAATACACATAGGAAGTAGAATATATTACTTGTAGTACAGTTGCATTACATGTTGTTTGGATCAGAAAATTTTTAAATGATTTAAATCTCGGTCTAATAGAAATATTTTGTGATAACCAAATAACAATTAGTTTACTTTATAGTGGTGCAAATAGTTCAAGAGGACAGTATGTAAATATACATTATCACTATATTCATGATATTATTGGAAATGCGGAAATAAAATTAACTTACATACCCACAAATTATATGATTGCTGATACTTTAACAAAAGGAATTGTAGTAGAAAAATTCATTAAGTTTGTGAACTTGATAAGGTTAAGGAACATTTCTATAGATGATGAAAATGAGAAACATTTTCATGAATAGTGGGAGTGAAAAATTGGAATTGTACACTTACGAATAGTGGGAGTGCAAGTTAACATCTCTATGTATGAAATTTAATGCATGGTCTTCATGATCAAGTGGGAGATGTAAAGTTGTGGTCATAAAGAATATCGAAAAATGGAAGGTTTTAATAAACATTAATATGTGAATAAATGACATTGTATAAATGTCATTAATAGAAAAGATTTGGTTACATAAAATAATGAATGCCAAATTTATTGCCAGCAGTTACCAAATTACCAAATCTGGAATGGAGTGGTTGGGAGGTGAAGGGTCATAGACTCCACTATAAATATGGGTGGAGGTGAAGAGGAAAAATGTGCACTTAGGTTCAAATTGGAAAAATAAAAAAACACTCACACCTCTACTACCTTCACTTGCATACCTTCATCAATGATCAACAGAAATCTGTGTTTAAGCATTTCCAAACCTTTATTAAGACTCATTTTTATAAAACAATTAAAATTCTTCAATGTGATAGAGGTGGTGAATACACTTCAAATAAATTGCAGCAATTCTTACAAGAAAATGGAACCATTTAAAATATTAGTTGGCCGTACACCCAACAAACTGGCAGGCTAGAAAGAAGACATAGGATTATCACTGAAATGGGTCTTTCCATGATGTTTATGAAAGTTTGGATCGTGTGCTAGAGAGGGGTGAATAGTGATTTAAAATTGAATCGAAAAATTCATTCGGAAGCATTTAAACAAAATAGTACTTGTAAATAAAGAACACAAGGATTTTTAGGTGGTTTACCAAATGACTATGTTCACTCTCAAGTAAACTTGCTTGAGCTTAGTCTAATTCACTATATTTAAAACAATTACAAGATGATGTTTATGGTCACACACAAAATCAACTACAATAAGGGTTTAAGGTTGCACCCTTCAACCAACCTACATAGGTGTTTATGGTAGAACACATCAACCTACCAAGGATTTTAAGTTGAATCCTCTAACCAACTAATGATTTAAGGTCGAATCCTCCAACCAACACAAAGCCAATAGTTATAGGTCGAACTCTCTAATCAACAAGAGTTTATAGTAAAACTCTTCAACCAACCCAAGGATTTATGGTCGAAACCTTAAACCAACCTTTCCTTTTGAGTTTTGAGGTGGAAACTCAACAGACCAACTCAATAACAAATTAGAAAACCAATCATAAAATCATACTTGTGTAAGTGTTTTCAATGAGAATGTGAAAGAAGCTTGAGCACAAAAAAAACACTTAGAAATCAAATAAGATGGATCAATGGGTGCCAAAAACTTGTTGTGAGAATGCCTTATAGTGCAACAGTACGTGTATGCAAAGATTGGGTTATTAAAGACTCCAAACAAGGTGGTATTTATAGGATAATTATGCTTAAACGGTTAGTTTGACTAGTCAATTTGGAATTTTGAATTTCATTTCAGAATTCTATTTTCTCCAACGGTCATATTTTTCCAAGTTTGGATAGGTAATTCAGAATAACGAATGATGTTTCGAAATTTACTGGAGGCAAAATAGATATTCAAAATTGATTTTGGAATACCATTTTTGGGTATCTAAAAAAGTGAAATAAGATTGGAAAATCAAATTGAAAATAAATAAACTGAAATTGTGTAGTGTAGCAATTCAGAATTCCATTTTGCTGAAAATGGATATCTAAATTTGGCTTGGACAATACTATAGGTAAATTGGATAACAAAACGGATAATCTATTTATGTTCCATTTTGTTATGGACTTGGGTCCCCAAAAAAGGCTTTCTATGGAAATTTGAATAATCAATCGGATATCTAAATCAAATTCTGAATTTCCCCTAGGTACTTAAATAAAAAAGTAAGCTTGTTGTGTTTGGGGTAAACACAATGCAAGTCCGTTGTGTTTAAGGTAAACATAACGAATATTCTGAAACCTGGTTCGTGTGGTTTAACTAACCACATGAGGATCTCCAAAGTTTCAAGTCTTCGCTTCATTGAGTCTTCAAGTCCTTCATCAAGTCTTCAAATCATCCATCAAGTCTTCAAGCCTTCACTTCATCATGTCTTTTTTTAACACAACGTACACACACATTCATGACTAGATATTTGACATCATCAAAATACAACTTAATAAAGGATTTCATACTTAATAGTTTAATGCCAATTTTCCAAAAAAATTCTAGAATGAGTGTTATAGTACTATTATTTTTATCATGAATAGATTACCTAGTAAGGCTGTTAAAGGAAAAGAACAAGGGATCTCACCTTACTTTGATTTATTTGGAAAACATCCCAAATATCAAGGATTCAAAGTTTTAGGTTGCAAGTGTACGTTATATATCCTTTTCTCAAACATTATGCTGCCAACAAACTAAGTCCTAAGTCCTTACCTTGTACCTTTTTAGGATATGATTACAAATGCAAAGGTTTTAAATGTCTCCATAATCAGAGTAACAAAATTTATTTAAGTAGACATGTTATTTTTGACGAATATATTTTTCCTTTCAAAACTGACCCTTGCAGCAATGACATAAGAAATTCAAATCGTGATGATTGGAGACAATTCTACATTGTTGATGATTCAGGTATGATTCCTACCTAGCAACTTGCTTCTACTGATAACATTAGTTCTACAAATCATGGCCCCTGTTTCTAATTCCAAGAACAATAATTCTCAACAAACCACTAATGTCACCAAACACTAATTCTAGTAACAATAATTCTAGTAACACTCACAATAACATAGATCACATCACATCATTTGTTAACACCCACTCTTCCAATACCAGAACTATATACACAATCTAAATTTGGAATCACCAAACCTAATCCTAAATATGCTCTTTCCTAGAAATTAAATAATATACCTAACACACCCAAAGACATAATTGAGGCCCTTAAAAATGATGGATGGAAATTAGCCATGCAAGAAGAAATCAATGCCTTACATTCCAACAATACTTGACTCTAGTTCTGAAAACCAGTAACATGAATATTATTAATAGTAAATGGGTTTTTAAACAAAAATTAAAATTAGAAGGAAGTTTAGAAAGACTTAAAGCTAAGTTGGTTGTAGTTGGATATAAACAAAAGGAAGGTATTGATTATATCGAAATCTTTACTCTTGTTGTAAAACTTACCACTATTAAAATTGTGCTTACTATAGCCACCACTAAAAAATGGCTCTTATGATAAATGGATGTTAAAAACGCTTTTCTTTGTGAACACTTGAAAGAAACTATTTTTATCTCATAGTCACCAGGTTTCAAGGATGAATAGTTGCCAAATTATGTGAGTGTCGACGTGGGATTTTTTCTCTCTTTCTTTGAATACAACTGACAATGATAATTTATCTATTGAGAAATACATAAGAGTTTATTACCTCATTTTGACTATTTTGTATCACTGTTATTCCTGATTTCTTTGGAATGACGTGGACCGGTGATACCCAAACACTATCTGCAATGGCAAAGACAATGCCATTGTTTAGCCATTTTTCTATTTCCTTTTTCACAACGTCACTAATGTTGGGATTCAGCCTTCTTTGTGGATCCCTAGATGGTCTTACTTCTTCATTCACATGGATCCGATGCTGACAGACGCTCGGACTGATCTCTTTTATATTGGCCGTGGTCCACCCAATGGCCTCCTTATTTTCATTGAGAATAGTACATCCTGGGAAATTTTTCTCTAGATGGAGTGGCCCACATTTAGTTAAAGCAGTGTATCTGCATGGAGCCATACTTTTGGAGAACCCAAAGTCGGGTGGAACATTCAAAGTAAACGGACACCGCCTCAGGTTGTTCTTAGAAAACTGGGTAGATAGGCATACTAAAGAGCAAGAATTGTGTGATTAAAGTTGTAGTAATCTTGAAGCAATCATTCTTTTATTTGGTCATTCTTTTGTAATTAGTCACATGTTCTTTAATAAA
>JAMKPZ010008399.1:0-12195 GCA_024699675.1 Amphibolis antarctica
ACCGTCGATCTCACGATCGACGGACGCCTACAGAAGTGACTTCTGTAGGCGCCTACAGAACTCGTGCCCCCATATATATATATATATATATATATATATATATATATCTTACGTAAATTAACTATGATATCATGTATAAATTAATTAATTAATAAAAAATTATAATTAATATAAAAAACTTACTTTTAGTTATTATTTTCGACGTAAAATTATTTTTTTCAATATTTTAAAAAAAATTTAACAAACACATCAACTCCTCAGTCCAAGCATTTCAACACCTTGTATAAATATTTGTGTTCACCAGCTCCTCACACCTCCTTCAACATTTTCCACACAAGAAGACGTCCGAAACCCTTCGCCCAGCCCTTCCGGCTTCCGTTCGAAGGCCGCAGGAACGCGCGGAAGCTCGCCTTTCGCCGCGCGCTGCCGCCACTCTCATCTTCCACAATCGTTCGAGCTCGGCCGGATTCGTGGTCGTCGACAGCGTTTAGGGATTCACCGAAAGGTACTACTCGAAAACGTCTTCATTTTCCAGGAACTTTATTGTTTACGTATTTTTCTTGTACTGCTCGAAATTTTGATATTCATTTTCCATGTACTGCTCGAGATATTAATCTTCATTTGTGATTTTGTTATTGTTTAGGTTTTTTTTTGTTCAATCTTCATTTCATCTTCAATCTGGATGCCGCGTAGGAAATAATCTGTCACTGCTGCTGCATTTAATTAAAACGAATCAACTCTTCTCGTTCTCCAGTTTGATACTGATTTATCTGTTTTTTTCAAATCTTAAGGTGGTGAAGGAATTGAAACACCAAATGACTTTGCTTTTCTTTTTTTATCTTGTAACGTACTGCAACATGGAAGCTGTATATACATGCAGCAAATCCATTAAATGATGTGAGATGGAGTTGAAAAAACTACAAAAAGTCCAATAATGCTAATCGAAGATCTATTGAAATCTAATGAATATACAATGTGTTATTATCAGGATATAGCCGCTAGACCTCCAGTATGTACAAACACTACCATTGGGGATAAAAGGACATAAGACATGCCCAAATTTTCACGAGTGAGATGGAAACTACAATCTAGGTAATAGGAATCTACTGCTTGATACCTATCCCTATTTAATTACCTTAGGACGGATTTCAAAGGTCTTTTTTATTTGAGTGGTAGGATATATAGCTTTCATAAGTTGAAACTGATGCATATGAAAATCCATAGCTACAAAGCAAGGACAATGGCATTATAAGGAGAATCATGAAACTGAAAATTTAAAGACATAATGGCATGGCTGCCAATATTCGCAAGATGTACCAAGAACCGCTGGATTCACAACAATAATAGACTTTATGATGTTCTCTAGGGTGGTGTTTAAGGCAAGGCAATGTTCAAGGTCAGGGCACCCTGATGATTGGACCTGAATTTGCCTCTAATGACAATTTGTTTAGTTCAGTCAACAGACAGTGATTATTGATGGCTACTATTTACTCTCTTGGATATTTACATCCATCATAAAGTACTTGAATTATTATTAAGCTTGTTATTGAGCACCTTTTTTATTGTTATTTACTGCCAGCTTATTGCTGTTGTTGATATTTTTATTGATTTGGCGATTAATTAGGAGTTTATTTAAATTTGGACTGTTAGTGGTAAATTTAGAAAATTGTAATATCAATTTATAATAGATTAATATTTAAAAATATGAATTTAAATATCTGCAAGAAATGTGAAAATTGAATTTCATACTGCCCAAGTGTTGCTTATGCTTTCATGCATCCAATGTGCTTCTTTTGTAAAATGGGTGGATGGATCATAAAAGGATCAACCAGTTTATGACATGACATAATTATACTTCAGCATGATTAATAAACAATTCAAAAAATCCCAACCGAACACAACACAATTATAAATAAGTTGACAAAACACGCATAACCCATTTATTAAGTTTTTCAAGTCTTAAATGGGAAGATATGACATGATTCATATGATTAACACAACTGACACAAGTAACGCGATTAATTTGTAAAAAATATTTAGTTTATATTTTTGTATTCTACACTAAAACATACCAACTGAAAAACAGATGCAAAATAATTTAATTATAAAATAACATTTAAAAATATAAAAAACATGTCTAATTCATGACAATGATATTCCATACAAAAAAACAATAAAAGAATAAATATTTAAAAAAGTAGGATTATGATAAACGGGTTATAAATAGCCCGTACATGTAAACCCAAAAACAGGGTAAAAAATTCAAACTCATTTATCTAACATGTTAGCATGTCTGCTTAGAAATTACCATCCCTACCTCTACTATCACAGTATCGCTACAATGACACCTTTGCAATCAGCAGCATGATAACCATGACAACAATAACATATCACAAAGATTCATGAACATGTTGCAAACTACACAACCATGGAATTTTTAAGAATGTTGGTGCATCTTGCTGCCTCACACAATGAGATTAGGGCATTGATTGTTGTTGCTTGTGCATCATATTGCCATTGAAATTGTATAAAACTTAAACTTCTAAGGTGCATCATATTGCCAATGTTCTTTATATTAAAGGAATTTTATAAAACTCCTATTCAAGACACCATTATCATCTTCTTTAGAAGTCAATCAGAAAATTATGACTCCTACAGTGCATTTTTTATGGATATAGTAGACTTGGTATATATATTAGACTAATAGTTGCTGTCGTCAAAAGTGGGTAGCTCCTACCACAATGGTAGGGTTTTTTATAACTCACTGCAGTTGTAAAAAAAAAATGGTAGTATTTTGAAAAGAATGCCAACTACGTGGAAATATAAAAAATGAAAATCTGAAAGAACAACCAAAGAAAACAATAAACACAAATACTGAGGTGTCCTTTCTTAATGGATAACTTCCTCATAGACATTACTCGATATCCCTTCAAAAGTTTTGCTTTACCAATTGATGAGATCACATTTCCATGAATGCACCAATGTATTCCAACGGTCACTAATATCTTGGAAAAATCAACATCACTTCTTTTGCTCACAAATAAGAAGCTACGTATCCCAATCGCCTCTCCTTTTCCACAACCCACTATCATTTACTCGCTTGCATTTGAAACTACAGGGCTTCTTCGTCCTATATATTATCATCATGGAGATATGGTGGACAGTTTTTGGTGCTGCGATTCCAGCGTTTGTTGCTGGGCAGGCTCTCAGATTTAAAAGAAGATATTCTGATGAGCAAAAACTGAAGAGTGGCAGGGGGAGGGAGAAGAGTTCCGACGACATTTTTGTTTGCGAACGGGTGTGCACCTCGAAAAGAATGCTGAAAAAGGTGGGAGCATTCTCCAAGGACCCAACACCAAACACTTGTGTGACGGTGTGCGGTGTTTCGGAGGTCGATGCATGTGCCGATGCTTGTGCTCGAACGGTCTGTGTGAACCAGCACCAGATTCCCAATTGGAACGACATCTGCCTCCGACGATGCCAGAGTGAATGCCTCAAGCTATCCAGCTCCTATGTTGACTAATCAAGCAGGTCATATCGAACGCTTTTCTTTTGACATTGCAGGTAGAGGGATGTGGTTGGTAGATAGTTATTTTGACAGTCATCTCAGCTTTTTCTTTTTTGCTTAGTGGTAGATTTCAACAAATATTTTGTGATCTCTACCTCTACACCATGGCCAAGCTTAACAGGTCTTCGGAGACATCTGATAAAATTGGGACAGAAGAAGCCTAGCCAGCCAGATTGATCCGGCGACATGTTATGGATGACAGGAACCGGTAAAGGTTTAAAAAAAGTGAAAAGGGGTAAGATCATGGTAAAAAGTACAGTAGATTTCAACATTAAATGGTTATGATTTGATCTTGGTCACTTTTTTTCACACAAGGTTTACATGAAGTAGTGTGCTTTTGAGTTAAATGATATTCAAGGCTTCATTTGTGTGTGTGGGGGGGGTGGGGTGGGGTGTTGATGAAAATTTAAGAATTGATGAGAAATGAAAATAACAAGATTTGATGGTAATTTACAGAATTGTATGTATGAGAAATAATAGGAATTAAAAATTTAGTTGTTTGTGTTCATATAGGAATTCATAAGTATTTAAAATTTATGTATTTTTATTTTATTTTTTTAAGGCATCGTCGGTGTTCTTTGTCTTTGTCTACAAAGGTTGTTAGAGTCCTAGTGTTTGTAGTCAGGCAAGTAAATGATAGTATGCAAAAGTTTCGATGTGATTTGTGCATTTTGATTAAACGTGATTACGAATGCTCAGAAGAATTTTTGAGAGAAAGGTGACTATCATAGTGGTGTCTAAGATTGGTGAAAAAAGGGTAATTTCGAAGATCAATGTAAAAAGAAATATTAAAGATCATGGTAGTTGATTTTTACTGTATTCATAACAAGGGGTCAAAAATTGAACGTGCCTAACATTAATTTTTTTAAAAAAAAACACTCCTAAGTAGGTATCAGAAAAAGGTTGTATCAATTATTCAAAGAACAGTTTATTTTTTCTCATAATGTAACAAAATGTGGAATAAAAGTTTGACTTTTGTGGAAATAAATCAGAGTCAGCTGTTAGATGATATTAGATATTGATGTTGGTCGTTGAGGCGATGACATTTTATCCATCGCCATTTTTTGCAAAAAAAAAAAAAAACTAGAGGTACCGTTTGCTTAATGGAAAAAGAATCAGTTTCCTTATCCAAGACATAAATCATATTTTAGTATCTCTAAAACTCTACCAATCAAATACTTAAGTCGGGTATAAGTTAACAATCTTTTTTCACAACTTTGAGGTGGTGTTGGAGATGCATCTAAACTAATATTAAAAACTCATGTTTTTTTAACCTAACTTGACTTTTGATGTAAAAAAAAAAATTTCTATTTTTTTCATTAAAAAAATCTACTCTCGATATATTTAAAAATATATTTTATACAATTTTCTTTATCCTTCAGCACATTCACTTACGGTTCCTGTTCTGACGTACACCAAGCAAGCTGTTTCATCGAAGACAGACCCACGAGTCAAATTTCTAATAATAGGATCCAACCATTACAAGAACATTAAAATTCAACGACTTTTAATTACATTTTATCACGAGATTATTATAACCAACAAGACATGTTTCGAAATATAGTAGCCCACCGTTTGGAAAATGACTTGCAAATGAAACCTTTCAGGAAAACCACAATATCACAGTCGCCGAAATAAACTTTACACCACATTATTTTCAGAAGCTGTTCTGAAAAACATACTAAATTTGATTAATGATAAGGAACTTCAAGAAAATTTGATTAAAGATAAGGAATTTCAAGAAAATTTGATACCGAAAGATTACTACAGGCATCACAAAGTAAATCAAGCTTCATTTTGTAAATTATTGTTCAAGAAAAAGTGCCAGTGTTTTTCATAGTAGGACAAACATACATTCTTAGGAGTAAAACCAACTGCAATATAAAAATGGCATCACCGTGAAAAAAAGCAAGTTAGGCATCATAATCGCCTAGTGAAAACTTGTTCTCAGGGAAGAATGTTGCATTAACTTGATTCCCACCAAATTTTCTTCCATGCAGACCTTGTCTAGCTTTGGCGGCACCATCAGTGCCATCATATTCTAAAAACACCTGCCGGAAAGGAAAAAACAGATTGTGATAACATGATTAATAAAAATTAATCATAGGGTAAATGTGAGATAACATAAGATAAACAACAACAAAATGAACTTGAAGTAACCACACTGAAAGCAGTGGGATTTCATATTCCCTACGAGATTTCAAAGATTAGAAACTATAACCTCTTACCAATTTTAGAAAAACCTAAAAGACCTCGAAGTTAGCAAACAACGAATACGAAACTCTCAAAAAAAGGAATTTGCAAAAGGCACTCAAACATGAGTCAATCAAAGTATGTTCATCAGCGAGAAAATAAGATCACAAAGAGAAAACTGATGTCATTGATGTCTGCTCACTCCAAAGTAATTTATATACCCACAATCATAAAACTGTAAATTTTACAAGATTATCCTACACCAACCTTTCCAACACCTCCTGAAAGTTCACCATTACGACCAGGCCTCGGAATGACAACATTTATCAGTTTACCTGAAAAGAACATAAAATTGAAATGGCATGTGGGAAAAAAATAAATAAAGGCCGACAAAAGAGCATACCGTATTTGTCACCTTCTCCCCTCATGTCTTCCATTATATCCTCGTATTCTTCATCATCTTTCAACTCATCTTCAGTGACAACATTTGCCAAACATACTACCTTCGTAGGCAGGGAACCAGCCTGAAACACCATTCTCTGGAAAACAAAACAAAGGTTAAAAGAATCATTATGCATATGATGTAGAAAGACACTAACAATTCGCTATGAAGGGAGAAATCCGAGTTCTACCTGCAAAGCAACCTGTTGCTGTGCATGCAACAATACACTTTCCTGCTCGGGTCGAGGTTGGCTTGCACCATGATTTGCACGCCGTACAGTGAGGGTTTTGTCTCCCATTTTAATGCCATTAAGAGCTGCACAGGCAATATCAGTAACAGACAAATCTTGGTAAACACAAAAGGCATAACCTTTCGAGTTTCCAGTTTCCCGGTCTTTGACAAGATCAAATCCTCGCAAAGGACCAAAAGATTCAAGCAATTCCCTAACTTGTGCTTCTGTAAAATAATAAGGAAGTCCACCAACAAAAATTCGATCAGGACCCTCAAGTCCTCCAGCAGAACCAGGGGTCAAACCAACTGCAGCAAGATTCAGATTAGGATTGGGTTGACTAGGACCAAGTGCTGCGGCAAGTGATGGATTGTAATCACTTGGCCTTCTAACCTTCACTGGAGCACCCTACAAAGACACGTACGTTACTTCATTAGGTAGTTTTGGGAGACATTTGGTAATATGATTATTTGATCCAGCATATCTTCAAATGCAAACATTTTTAATGTGAAAAAGGTCAAGATAATCTTCAAATGTTAGATCTAAATAATTGGGATGGCACCAGTGACATAACAACATGGATACAAGTAACAATGTCGGTATAGATATAATTTTAAATCAGGATAAGGATATTGGTACAGATATCCTATAACGTCATGTAGAGATTAAAATTTCATCATTTTATTTAAGACTATTACTGGCATAAAAGCATAAGCTAAAAGTAATTTACATGTTCAAATATCAGTCTACTAGATAGATCTAATATAAAGGCAACCCAATTATAAAGAAAAGGAATAAAAACTCATTCAGCAGTAGGGACCAACTCTAAACAGTCCAAAGGTTATATCATTATTTTATATTAGAATGGAATGGAATAAATCTCGAAATTCAGAGAAAAATTGCAAGATTCTAAGGTATTAATTTGAAAACACTGTTGAAAAACTACTGAATTCTACAGAATCTACCATGTTATCATCATTTCTGTCATATCTTAAACAGAATTTGAATATGATTTAGCTCAATGTTTGACAATAAGGATTTTGCACATTCAAGAACTTCAGAATCAGTATATTGTGAATGCTGTTCATTAGGTGTTTTTAGTTAAATCACAATTTTATCCAAAATCTCAAAATTGAAGAATCTTGAGTCAAAATCCTAGACGATAAATATACCTTAGTGGCAGTTCAGAAATCTCAAAACTGACATTAAAATCTGAAACAAACCACACATAAAGAGATTGTTCGGACCACTTCTACTGAACTTCCAGTGAAAACAATTCTGATAAAATGGTCCCAAACAGACCCTTGTAATTACTCATGATTTGCTTCTACGATGAATGAACCCCACTTAAAAGGTAGTCAACCCAATAAATCAAGATTATCATACCCAAGTGTTTAACGGTTAAACTTTGAGATTCAATTGTACTCCCAATATAAAGATAAGGATGGCATTGCTTTCAATAAAGTGATATTGATCATACAGTCATTATATATTGCACCCAAAATTATTCATTTAACAGGAAACCTACTTCATATCAAACTAGACTCCTCACAAAATAATACAAGCCAAATATTCCAAGGAAAGAAATTAAATATCTCAAACAATACAAGATAATTAAACAGCAGTGGTTGAACCTCAAAGATAATGCTATCCAAAGCCATTGCATTGCTAGCTTCCTCAACAGATCGCATTTCCACAAAGGCAAATTTTTTCTCATGGTTAATGTACACATTGACAACAGCATCGCCTTCAAAAACAAAAGAAGTATTAAATAATTTCTTGCAGAGATGTGCAACAGAAAAGTTAGTGTTGTAAACACACACCAGGACCTGCAGTGTTTCCTCCAATAGCAGACATGACCTGACTGAAAAATGTTGCAACCGACTGCAAAAACCAGAATATTCAGATATCTCTGCTTGATGAAATTACTATAATATATCAATAAAATCACATGGAAAATGAGCAAATTGTACACCTAGAACGAATTTATGTTTTCTCAATGAGCTATAGTCCATTCTGTATATCATGATGAAATAATGAATACCGAAAAAAAGTGTGGTAGCATTCAATATCAATGTGAAGATTATCAGGGGTGTGCATGAGTGGGGCTATGCAGACAACTGTGTGCATGCATGAAAAAGTGGGCGCATGGCACATGTGTGCGTGTGTTTCTGTGTAAAAGGCAGCAATTAGATGATTATCTGTGAGATAACTTGTTAGCAACTATATTTCTATGAATGTGTGATAATTCATTAAAGTGTATTCTTAGCAACACATTACACCAAACCTCTATTGCAATGACAGTAAAATAAGAGACAAGTGTTGCACATCCTAGGTGAAATGTTCTTACACTAGGGGCTCTACATCAAGATCTAATTATAGACGACAATAAGAGCACTCATACCTTAATAGATAGGTGTGAATAAAGAAGTTAGTCCAAAACACCAAAATTAAGCAAGCAACTTGGAATACAGAAAACCTTGACTGGTAAAAGTGTGTGATGGAAAAAATGGTCCCACAATGCAAGCTACTTTAGCAGAAAAATGAAGAAAATAGAGGGGGTGAGAAAATCATTTCAACAAAACATCAACCAAAGTTTATAAAACTTTGAATGACACCTTCTCCACAGATAGTGGAAAATTTACATTGTTTCCAGCAACTCAAAATGAAACACCAAAATTTTACCAATATAACTCCAAAGTTCTGCATCTAATGATATTAAAGTGAGCATTCCAGCCATTATGTCGTGCCTTCTATTTTTCAAAACAAACTCTTTAACATCATTCCTTTTATTTATCAAACTGAATGATGATGTGTATTTAAAAACTCTCTTGACACATAAGTCATGCACAGCAAAACTTGTCAAAATTACATCAACTATAAACAGAGATGACTTTGCGATAGTCACTTCTCTTTTCTCCATATTATGACGTATCTTTTAAAAACAACTCAATTCAAAAGATGGCAGACTGTCATTTTCAACCTCATTGCTAGCAAACTTTGAATTACTGCTACAGCTATCTACACTGACCACTTTAACTTGTTTCTGTGCAATGGTCGCTGTAAACCAATATTCAAACTCTTGAACCCTACTTTGAGAGGTGAACCGTTCTGAAGTTGACGGCTGTGGATGGATGGATTTAGTCTTCTTTTGCTTTGGAACGGGCTTCTTATGTCTTCTTTTAGCAGGTCTTGAAGACTGCCCTATTTCAACTGTATTGAGCAGTGTCATTGAATCAGCAAATGATTGTAAGACATACCGCTTAGCACACCTGATGTTATGTATTTCTTCACCCTGCAACCGTAATCGTAGTCGCCAATTTTGTCTTTTTACTTTTTTCTGCTTTTTTCTGCTCCTCAACAACTTCAAAAACCTCGAGAGAGAAGTCGAGGTATGACTGTAATCGTAGTCCATAATTGTAGTCCTCCAAGATGTAACTGTAGCAGTAATTTAAAGTCTGCTAACAGTGACGCTGAAAATGACAGTCTGCCATCTCTTAAATTAAGTTGTTTTTAAAAGGCATAATATGGAGAAAAGAGAAGTGATTATTGCAAAGTCATCTCTGTTTATAATTGATGCAATTCCATCAATTTTGACAAGTTTTGCTGTGCACGACTTATATGTCAAGAGAATTTTTAAAGGCACATTATTATTTAGTTTGATAAATAAAAAGAATGATGTTACAGAGTTTGTTTTGAAAAATACAAGGCACGACAGATTTCGAAATTTTGCTAAAATACAAAAATATATAGATAGGAAAGAAAGACTCCCACGAATTTATATTCAACTAATGAGGCAATGGAAGGAAGAAGATGCTGTGGTGATGAATCTTCCACTACAATGTGAAAAGCATACCGAAATTAATGATGAATCAAATGGTATACTTACAGTTGTTGCTGAAAGAGTTTTTACAGAAACAGACAGATGTCCAACAGATCGGACAGACAACATTTTAGACATTTTAAGAAATTTAAAATCACAGTCCGCAATATCTGTCTCCGTGAAAGAACAACTTTCTGAGGCAAATGATAATCAGACACTAGGTGAATATTTGCAAAGCATAAAGAAAAAGAATTTTGATGCAACTGTTCGAAGTGATGCACAGGAACATGTTGAAGAAATAATACAGTTACAACAAATACAAGAATCAGTTTCTGAACATTACAGTCCTCTAAGAATATCAACTGAACAAGGCATAAAAGAATCTCTTGATTTCCAAGCTGAAGAGGAGAATGTAAATTAACAAGAGACTTCATAAGTGCAAAATGAAGATCAGTTGAGAATGGTTGTACATCAGTCACAGACAGAGAATGTTGAAGATTTGCCAAGCACTTTTCATTCATTTCCTGAAGAAAGTATAACAATAAACAATATATACTTTCAAAATAAAGAATGTTTGGATAATTATAAGAAATTTTTGAATTGTGAGATACTATACGAAAGACCAGTAAATTTTAAAAGTTTACAAGAGATTAAAGATCTCTTAAACTTTCAAGGTCTACTACATATTATACCAACAAATTGCAAGTTAGATGTATTTAGAGAAGTGATAACTACTTTTTATACTAACTTATATGTTGAGGAGGACAGATTATTTAGCAACATAGATAAAACTATTTTTTAAATCACTCAGTTGGTATATAATACTCTTCAATTCACAAATGAGGGTGTACAATTAGATACATCTTTGAACTTGTTAAATTTGAATATCAGTTCGATAACAAGAACCCCTCATTCACATGACAGATTGCAGTATCTAGATGACCTGAATGGCAAAACCAAATTCGGAGCAAAAATTCTGCAAGATAGATTTTTCAGAAGATAGGGCATCGTAAACATATCCAGAGAATTTGTTTATATGTCACGTATGCTGTGATGCAGAAAATAAAAGTAAATTAGTGCACACTGTTTTTGGATTCCATACAGCACATTCAAAATTATTTTATGGAATCAGTCTTGTGAAGTTGATATCGACGACAGGATATGATGTGAATAACTGACCTAGAAAATCCTTCTGGACAAGATCTGTTACAATTGCCGATTATAACAAATTCATTTCTTATGCACCAGTTACAGATATACATCAATCATTAACAAGTGAACAGCCACATACGTCGACAGAACAAGATTTATTATCTCCTGCAGAAGTTACGTATATTACACAATTAGTAGAACAAATTATTCGACAGATTTCAGAAACTATAATAAGTTCTGTTCAAAATCGAAGGAGAAATCAAGGATAACTTGTACTTTACTGATTTCTTGTTAAATTGTAATTGAAGTGTATGATTTGTATAAGTGATTGATTTGTTAATATAAGTGATTAAATTGTAATTGAAGTGTATGATTTGTATAAGTGATTTAATTATTATTTCAAGTGATTGAGTTGTTTGTATAAGTGATTCAATTGTTATTTCAAGTAATTGAGTTATTTGTATAAGTGATTTAATTTTATCTGACTGAATGCTTCCAATTATTCTCTAATCCCAATACTTTGTTAAATAATCACAGAAAGAGGGACATATACTGTTCGGAATTAGAGCAATAAATAACTACACTTAAAATAATAGATAATTACACTTAGCATTCTTAACTTTAGGTGTTTTAAGACCGTGAAAAAGTAAAATACAATATCAACTTAATTGAAATTTGAAAATTGAAAAAGACAACAATAGATAACTACAACATAAACAAAATGTGGTGATCATCAACATAATCCACGTTAAGTGTTTTAAATATTTACGTTAATGCTAAATTAATTA
>JAMKPZ010008401.1:0-10288 GCA_024699675.1 Amphibolis antarctica
CCACAAGCAGTCCACATTGTTTGGGTGTGCTTTACTAGTAGATGAGACAAAAGAAACCTTTTATTGGTTGTTTAGTACATTCCAAACTTGCATGTATGGCAAGAATCCAAAGGCCATTATTACAGATCAAGATCATGCAATGTGTGCAGTTATTCCTAAAGTTTTTCCGGGAAGGAGAGGCTTGAATTTCCGGAGCGAGGACTTCCGATCCCCGACGACGCCTTTTCACCGTGCCGGAGCGAGGACTTCCGATCCCCGTCGACGGTGACCCCCCTACAGGTAGGCCGTTCCACCCTCGCCGTTTTACGTATGCTTTTTACTACGTTTTATCGAGCCCCGATCGCATAACGCCTTCCCTGTGCAAGGGGACGGCTGGGGGATGGACCCGGATATCATTCCTTCGGAAACATGTCCGAAGGTACCGGGGGCCGCCCTCTTGGCCGGGTTAATCCACCCAGCCCGGTTGTGCTCAGTTTACGCGTGACCCGTCTGTCAGGTCTTTTTACGTGGAAACTCAAAAGTTTCCCAACAAGCTTTACAAGTTTTTATCCGATCCCCACATGTCCTTTTCGAGATCCCGGAAAAATTCCCAGGATGACGCCGCCGGCAAGGAATCCGACGGTGGCCGTTCGGGTGTACAAACACGTACAACCCGACGGTGCCCGTTTCTTTCCCGGGAGGCGTAAGTCTACCCTCTCGATGCCCCGGAAAGATTCTCGGGATGACGCCGCCGGCAGGGAAGCTGGTGGTGGCCGTTCGGGTGTACGAAACGTACAATCCGTCGGTTTCCATTTTTTTTCTGAAAAACGAAAGCCGCCGACCCCCGTTTCCCCAAAATCCCCATGGGTGTGTATGAGAGGGGGGGAGTAGCCGGCTAGTCACTGCTTCAAGGAACCGGCCGCCGCTTCCCCAAAACCCCCATGGGTGCAAAAGAAAGGGGGAAACAGTCGGCAAGCCGCCGGCTGGCCGGTTCAAGGAACCGGCCCCCGTTTCCCAAAATCCCCATTGGTGCGTATGTAGGGGGGGGAGCAGCCGGCTAGTCGCCAGCAGGCCGGTTCAAGGAACCGGCCACCGCTTCCCCAAGACCCCCATGGGTGCAAAAGAAAGGGGGAAACAGCTGGCAAGCCGTCGGCTGGCCGGTTCAAGGAACCGGCCCCCGTTTCCCCCAAAACCTCCATGGGTGTAAAGGGATGGGGAAGTAGCCGGCTAGCTGCCGCTTCCCCAAAACCCCCATGGGTGCAAAAGAAAGAGGGAAACAGTCGGCAAGCCGCCGGCTGGTTGGTTCAAGGAACTTGCCCCCCCCGCTTCCCCAAATCCCCATGGGTACGTATGAAAGGGGGAAACAGCCGGCAAGCCGCCGGCTGGCCAGTTCAAGGAACCGGCCCCCGTTTCCCCAAGACCCCATGGCTGTGCAAATGGGTTGGGAAGGTAGCCGACTAGCCGCTGGTCAATCGGTACAGGTAGCCGGCTGCCGGCTCTCCTAAAACCCATCTTTTTCTCCCCTATTCACCACCAAATCCAATATGGATCCCCGTTTTGTTCAATTCCCATTTGTTTACTTAATTCTCGTTTATTTTCATCAGAAGGGATACGGTTATCCCTCTAGACACCCTGGAAAGTCTTTCAAGGTGAGGTTGTACGTGGCCGGATTGACTATCATGTTTTCCGTTTTAGAGCCAGAGAGAGGTCAGGAATGCCCTGACTGTCTGGGGGTGCCTAACACCTTCCCCAATAGTACCCTGAGCCCCGTATCCAGTTCTCTCATATTACATGAGTTTACGTAAATCCCGTGGTTTTATCGTTTCGGTGGTGGAAGGACACTTTCCCATTCGATTTTCCTTGTTTTCTACCCAAAAATAAGGTGGCAACTCCGTTCAACGAGCCATCAACCGCACGTGCTGATGCGCTCACACAAACACCTTTCAAATCTCTGTACCTCGGTCCATCCGCCGGTGGGGCTGGTGGAAACCCATGGGCTTCTGGGTGATAGCCGGATGAAAGAGTGGGTACAATAACTACTTGCCCCAATGCAAGTAGTCGTCAATAAAATAGGAAAGATGATGTCTGAAGAGGAGTATGACACAAGCATGCTTACATTACATGTAACTGTTTTAGTCAAATAAACTGATGTAATATATTGAAATAATGAAATTCGTTCAGGTCAGGACTTGTGTTTGGTGACATATATGTTTTTAATATATATGTTTAGTTTTGGAGTTATAAAAAATGTGAAGATTGTTATGGATAATGTTCTCTGATTAATTATCCTTATTGTTTTGATGAAGAATTTAATGTTAACGTTCTATAACAAAACTTATTGTTATTATTTAAGTATGTTTACTGCACACAGATTGACATAAAGCTTCAAGAGTAACCCTGCTATCGTTGTAGAAAACTGTGAAAGTGGTTTTCCAACGTTTAAATAAGGCGGAAGTACTGTAAAAATAAAGTAGTGACGGATGGAAGTACCGTTTACAAACCCGTGTATTAACAGTACTTCTGTGACTTCTTCAAGTGATTGTTAAAATGCCGGTCTTTTAATACAATCGTCCGGCCGTTTAACATAAAACGCCAATTCTCTCATCACGTGTGAACTTAAAATTTTACATGACATTCTACGGCGATATTTCATGAACTATATGCATATGTAGCAGTTATTTAATCGAACACTCGAGTGCTAATTAATTTAGCGTTAAGTTAAATATTTAAAACACCGGTCTTTTAATGCAATCATCCGGTCGTTTACCATAAAACGTCGATTCTCTCACCACGTGTGAACTTAAAATTTCATGAGACATGTAAATTATACCCCTTCAAAAATTAAGTTGACGGCCACGCTGTACAACACACGCGACTAACTTAAAAAGTCATGTGTGAATGTTAAAACGCTGGTCTTTTAATACAATCGTCCGGCCGTTTACCATAAAACGCCGATTCTCTCATCACATGTGAACTTAAAATTTCGCGTGACATTCTACGGTGATATTTCATGAACTATATGCATATATAGCAGTTATTTAACTAACTATATCCATTGACATTAGTTCTTTGAACTGTTACAAATATTAAACATATTTAATCAAATAAGTTAAACATTTAAAACACTTAATCGAACATTCGAGTGCTAATTAATTTAGCATTAAGTTAAATATTTAAAACGCCGGTCTTTTAATGCAATCATCCAGTCGTTTACCATAAAACGCCGATACTCTTATCACGTGTGAACTTAAAATTTCACGTGACATGTAATCTATACCCCTTCGAATATTTAGTTGACGGCCATGCTGTACAACGCACGCGGCTAACTTAAAAAGTCACGTGTGAATGTTAAAACACCGGTCTTTTAATACAATCATCCGGTCGTTTACCAAAAAACGCCGATTCTCTTATCACGTGTGAACTTAAAATTTCACGTAACATTCTATGGTGATATTTCATAAACTATATGCATATGTAGCAGTTATTTAACTAACTATATCCATTGACATTAGTTCTCGGAACTGTTACAAATATTAAACATATTTAATCTAATAAGTTAAACATTTAAAACACTTAATCGAACATTCGAGTGCTAATTAATTTAGCATTAAGTTAAATATTTAAAACGCCGGTCTTTTAATGCAATCGTCCGGCCGTTTACCATAAAACGCCGATTCTCTTATCATGTGTGAACTTAAAATTTCACGTGACATGTAAACTATACTCCTTCGAATATTAAGTTGACGGCCTCGTTGTACAACACACGCGACTAACTTAAAAAGTCATGTGTGAATGTTAAAATGCCAGTCTTTTAATACAATTGTCCGGCCGTTTACCATAAGACGCCGATTCTCTTATCACGTGTAAACTTAAAATTTCATGTGACATTCTACGGTGATATTTCATGAACTATATGCATATATAGTAGTTATTTAACTAACTATATCCATTGACATTAGTTCTCCGAACTGTTACAAATATTAAACATATTTAATCAAACATTCGAGTGCTAATTAATTTAGCATTAAGCTAAATATTTAAAACGTCGGTCTTTTAATGCAATCGTCCGGCCGTTTACCATAAAACGCTGATTCTCTCATCACGTGTGAACTTAAAATTTCATGTGACATGTAAACTATACCCCTTCAAATATTAAGTTGACGGCCGTGCTATACAACGCATGCGGCAAACTTAAAAAGTCACGTGTGAATGTTAAAATGCTGGTCTTTTAATACAATCGTCCGACCGTTTACCATAAAATGCCGATTCTCTCATCATGTGTGAACTTAAAATTTCACGTGACATTCTACGGTAATATTTCATAAACTATATGCATATGTAGCAGTTATTTAACTAACTATATCCATTGGCATTAGTTCTTCGAAGTGTTACAAATATTAAACATATTTAATCTAATAAGTTAAACATTTAAAACACTTAATCGAACATTCGAGTGCTAATTAATTTAGCATTAATTTAAATATTTAAAACGCCGGTCTTTTAATGCAATCGTCCGGCCGTTTACCATAAAACGCTGATTCTCTTATCATGTGTGAACTTAAAATTTCACGTGACATGTAAACTATACCCCTTCGAATATTAAGTTGACGGCCACGTTGTACAACACATGCGACTAACTTAAAAAGTCATGTGTGAATGTTAAAACGCCGGTCTTTTAATATAATCGTCCGGTCGTTTACCAAAAAACGCTGATTCTCTCATCACGTGTGAATTTAAAATTTCACGTGACATTCTACAATGATATTTCACGAACTATATGCATATGTAGCAGTTATTTAACGAACTATATCCATTGACATTAGTTCTCCGAAGTGTTACAAATATTAAACATATTTAATCTAATAAGTTAAACATTTAAAACACTTAATCGAACATTCGAGTGCTAATTAATTTAACATTAACGTAAATATTTGAAACACTTAATGTGGATTATGTTGATGATCACCACATTTTGTTTATGTTGTAGTTATCTATTGTTGTTCTTTTCGATTTTCAAATTTCAATTAAGTTGATATTGTATTTTACTTTTTCATGGTCTTAAAACACCTAAAGTTAAGAATGCTAAGTGTAATTATCTTTTGTTTTAAGTATAGTTATCTATTACTCTAATTCTGAATAGTATATGTCCCTGTTTTTGTGATTATTTAACAAAGTATTGGGATTAGAGAATAATTGGAAGCATTCAGTCAGATAAAATTCAATCACTTATATAAACAACTCAATCACTTGAAATAACAACTTAATCACTTATACAAACAACTCAATCACTTGAAATAACAATTAAATCATTTATACAAACAACTCAATCACTTGAAATAACAATTAAATCACTTATACAAACAAAACAATCATTTGAAATAACAATTCAATTACTTATACAAATAAATCAATCACTTAAACAAATCATGCACTTCAATTACAATTTAATCATTTATACAAACAAATCAATTACTTATACAAATCATACACTTCAATTACAATTCAATCACTTATACAAACAAATTAATCATTTATACAAATCATACACTTCAATCACTTATACAAACAAATCAATCACTTATACAAATCATACACTTCAATTATAATTCAATAAGAAATCAGAAAAGTACAAGTTATCCTTGATTTCTCCTCCAATTTTGAACAGAACTTATTATAATTTCTGAAATCTGTCGACCAATTTGTTCTCCTAATTGTGTAATATACGTAACTTCTACAAGAGATAATAAATCTTGTTCTGTCGACGTATGTGGCTATTCACTTGTTAATGATTGGTGTATGTCTGTAATTGGTATATGAGAAATGAATTTGTTATAATCGGCAACTACTGTAACAAATCTTATCTAGAAGGATTTTCTGAGCCAGTTATTCACATCATATCATGTCCCCGATATCAACTTCACAAGACTGATTCTATAAAATAATTTTGAATGTGTGCTGTATGGAATCCAAAAACAGTGTGCACTAATTTACTTTTATTTTCTGCATCACAGCATACGTGGCATATAAACAAATTCTCTGGATATGTTCACAATGCCTTGTCTTCTGAAAAATCTGTGCTTGCAGAATTTTGGCTATGAATTTGGCTTTGCCATTCAGGTTATGTAAATACTGCAATCTGCCATGTGAATGAGGGGTTCTTGCTATCGAACTGATGTTTCAATCTAGCAAGTTCAAGATGTTGTATCTAAATGTACACCCTCATTTGTGAATTGAAGAGTATCATATACCAACTGAGGAGTGATTTCAAAAATATTCTTATCTATGTTGCTAAATAATATGTCCTCCTCAGCATGCATGTTAGCATAAAAAGCAGCTATCACTTCTCTAAATATATCTAATTTGCAATTTGTTGGTATAATATGTAGTAAACCTTGAAAGTTTAAGAGATCTTTAATCTCTTGTAAACCTTTAAAATTTACTGGTCTTTCGTACAGTATCTCACAATTCAAAAATTTCCTATAATTGTCCAAACATTCCTGATTTCGAAAGTATACATTGTCTACTGTCATACCTTCCTCAGGAAATGAATGAGAAGTGCTTTGCAAATCTTCAACATTCTTTGTCTGTGACTGATGTACAACCATTCTCAACTAATCTTCATTCTGCACTTGTGAAGTCTCTTGTTGCTGATTTACATTCTCCTCTTTAGTTTGGAAATCAAGAGATTCTTCTATTCCTTGTTCAGTTGATATTCTTGGAGGACTGTAATGCTCAGAAACTGATTCTTGTATTTGTTGTAACTGTATTATTTCTTCAACATGTTCCTGTGCATCACTCCGAACAGATGCATCAAATTTCTTTTTCTTTATGCTTTGCAAATATTCATCCAGTGTCTGATTATCACTTGCCTCAGAAAGTTGTTGTTCTTCCATGGAGACAGATACTGCGAACTGTGATTTTAAATTTCTTAAAATGTCTGAAATGTTGTCCGTCCGATCTGTTGGACATCTATCTGTCTCTGTAAAAACTCTTTCAGCAACAACTGTAAGTATACCATTTGATTCATCATTAATTCCGATATACTTTTCACACTGTGGTGGAAGATTCATCACTAGAGCATCTTCTTCCTCCCATTGCCTCATTAGTTGAATATAAATTTGTGGGAGTCTTTCTTTCCTATCCATATATTTTTGCATTTTAGCAAAATTTTGAAATCTATCGTGCCTTGTATTTTTCAAAACAAATCTGTAACATCATTCCTTTTATTTATCAAACTGAATGGTGATGTGCCTTTAAAAACTCTCTTGACACATAAGTCATGCACAGCAAAACTAGTCAAAATTGATGGAATTGCATCAACTATAAACAGAGATGACTTTGCAATAGTCACTTCTCTTTTCTCCATATTATGACGCGCCTTTTGAAAACAACTCAATTCAAAAAATGGCAGATTGTCATTTTCAGCCTCACTGCTAACAGACTTTGAATTACTGCTCCAGCTATTTGCATTGACCACTTCAACTTGTTTCTGTGTAGTGGTCGCTGTAAACCAATCTTCAAACTCTTGAACCCTACTTTGAGGGGTGAACCGTTCTGAAGTTGACGGTTGTGGATGGATGGGTTTAGTCTTCTTTGGCTTTGGAGCGAGCTTCTTATGTCTTCTTTCAGCAGGTCTTGAAGACTGCCCTATTTCAACTGTACTGAGCAATGTCATTGAATCAACAAATGATTGTAAGACATACCACTCAGCACACCTGATGTTGTGTATTTTTTCACCCTGCGACTGTAATCGTAGTCGCCAGTTTTGTCTTTTTCCTTTTTTCTGCTCCTCAACAGCAACTTCAAAAACCTCGGGAGAGAAGTCATACCTCAACTTCAACAGCCGTATCTCTTTCTCAATCTTGTCGATTTTAACCTGCCATGTACGCGGGAGTAGCGGTGAACTGGAATGGTCTTCTTCCCGCGTGCCATTGCTACGTTACTATCACTAAACCTTCTTCTCCAAGTAATGCACCACACAACTGTTGGGAAGATTAGGGCACAAGGCATTATGAATTTAAGCCTTATATATGCTTAGGGATTGAGGGTTAAAGTTGTCAGATTTTTATAATCGGATCTTACCAAAAAGATATTTGCTATTCAATAATACATTTACTCCTTAGCTGAAGTTGTGACGTGTACTTGATGTGATGAGAGAATCGGCGTTTTGTGTTAAAAGACCGAACGATTGTATTAAAAGACAAGCATTTTAATATCCCTACTACCGAGAGTGACGTGTGAATGTTAAAACACCGATTTTTTAATACAATCGTCCGATCGTTTACCATAAAATGCCGATTCTCTCATCACATATGAACTTAAAATTTCACGTGACATTTTATGGTGCAATTTTGTTTCAATTAATTCAATTTGAATTAAAAATGATTTTGATGAAATAATTAAAAACACTTAAGCTGGATCGAATGGGTATAGTTTTAAATAATTTAGCATTAACTGAAATAATATGTCCAGTACGTTGAAGTAATAAGTAAATAGATAATTTTCAAATATAATTACGACTGTTAAATTACCATCACATCATGATTAAATATTAATTAAGTATTCATCATCAAAACATAATAGTCTTAGTGAGATACCTGTAAAATGCTTAAGTACTAGTCACACACCACGTGTACTTTACAAAGCACGCGCCTAACTTAAAAAGTGACGTCTGAATGTAAAATGTCGGTCTTTTAATACAAACGTCTAGCCGTTTACCATAAAACGCCGATTCTCTCATCACGTGTGAACTTAAAATTTCACGTGATATGTAAACTATACCCCTTCGAATATTAAGTTGACGGTCACGCTGTACAACGCATGCGACTAACTTAAAAAGTCACGTGTAAATGTTAAAACGTGAGTCTTTTAATACAATCGTCCAGTCTTTTAATATATAACACCGGTTGTTTAATACAATCGTCCGGTCTTTCAAATAAGTGGTAATATTGAATAGTAAATATCTTTACGGTAAGATCTGATTATAAAAATCTAACAACTTTAACCCCCAATCTATAAGCATATATAAAGGTTAAATTTGTAATCCAGAGTGCCCTAGTCTTCCTGAGCAAGAGCAAGTACGTCCTACATGACTTGGAGAAGAAGCTTCACCGTCACTAACGTAGCAATAGCACGCGGGAAGAACATTGTAGTTCCACCGGTACTCCTACGTACATGGCAAGTCAAAATTGACAAAGTCGAGGAGGAGATAGAGCTATTGAAGTCCAGGTACGACTTCTCTGCCGACGTCTTTGAAGTTATTGCAGAGGAGGTCGACATTGTCGAAAGAGAAAACTTGCGACTGCGGTTATGGTCAGAAGGACAAAAACTACACAACATTAGGTGTGCTGAGCTCAAGGTGTTAATAGATTTTGCTACTTCCATGACATCGTTCAGTACGTTTGAAAAAAGAGAGTGTTCTAGAGCTGCAGAAAGGAGACATAAGAAGCCTGCTCCAAAGCCTAGCATGGAGGAAGCTCCACAACATGCCATTTCAGTAGTACAATCAGAACATTACAGTCTTCCAAGAATATCAACTGAACAAGTCATAGAAGAATCTCTTGATTTCCAAGCTAAATTTATAGCCAAAATTCTGCAAGCACAAATTTTTCAGAAGAAAGGGCATGCTGAACATATTGACAAAATTTGTTTGTATGCTACTTATGTTGTGATGCAGAAAATAAAAGTAAATTGGTACATACTATTTTTGGATTCCATACAGCACAGACATTCAAAATTATTTTATGGAATTAGTCTTGTGGAGTTGATATTGGGGACAGGATATGATGTGAATAATTGGCCCAGAAAATCCTTCCGGACAAGATCTTTTACAGTTGCCGAATATAACAAATTCATTTCTCATGCACCAGTTATAGACATACATCAATCATCAATAAGTGAACAACCACATACGTCGATAGAAAAAGATTTATTATCTCCTGTAGAAGTTGCGTATATTACACAATTATGAGAACAAATTGGTCGACAGATTTCAGAAACTATAATCAGAACTGTTTATAATCTGAGGAGACATCAAGGATAACTTGTACTTTTCTAATTTCTTGTTGAATTGTAATTGAAGTGTATGATTTGTATAAGTGATTGATTTGTTTGTATAAGTGATTGAATAGTAATTGAAGTGTATGATTTGTATAAGTGATTGATTTGTTTATATAAGTGATTGAATTGTAATTGAAGTGTATGATTTGTATAAGTGATTGATTTGTTTGTATAAGTGATTGAATTGTTATTTCAAATGATTGAGTTGTTTGTATAAGTGATTGAATTGTTATTTCAAGTGATTGAGTTG
>JAMKPZ010008403.1:0-11453 GCA_024699675.1 Amphibolis antarctica
CCCCTTAATGTTTAAACCTTTTAATTTTTAATAATTTTATAAAAAAATATTTTTTTAATTTTTTATTAAGAAATATTTTTAAAGAATTATTACAATTAATTAAGCCAGCGAATCAAGTTATTCCGCCGATATTTTCGGGTTCGTAGCAGTTCACGTAATCGCCCGACTTTTTTTTTCCATGCAGAAATCGACGTTCCGAATCAGGCCTACGGTTTCCCACGTAGAAATAACGATTATATCAAATTTATAATCTTATTAATTGTGATCTTAATATAATAATTATAAAAAATAATTATATTATCTGTCCTTTTGCCATAAGTAAATAAATAATTGTGATCTTAAAAAATTCAACCATTCACGTGCCATCGAAAACAGTTAGAAAAGTGAAAATTAATTTATTAATGATAATTTATACAATGATCATAATATTTAAAAATTGATAAAAAATTAAAATATCTGTGGGCAATGAAAAGTTCCGGTGATCACAACATACCGTGCCCTCTCTTCTGGAGCTGTCTGCTGATCCGCCCATGGCGAAGACGACGTCACCGTCATGGGTCCTGCTTCTTCCCGTCTTCTTGCTGCAACTTCCAGCTTCCTTGTGCTCTGATGAGCAGCAGTCCAAGATGACGGCGACGGCGACGGCGTGCAGTTCCACGGACCTGAAGGCTCTCCGAGGTTTCACGGTCTCCACAACCGTCCGAGGTTGGCACGTGCTCAACGACTCCTCTTCCGCCGGAGACTGTTGCCGGCTGCCGGGTGTCACCTGCGGTGGTGGTTCGAAGAGCGTCGTCGTCGGCGTGGTTGGGTTGAATCTCACCGGCATGAACGTGAACGGGATGGTGGTCTCCGATTCCTTGGGTGGGTTGGGTGAGTTGAGGATCATAGATCTTTCTAACAATTCCCTCACCGGGCCGGTGCCGGCGGACCTGTTCCGGCTGCCGCTGCTCGAGGTTCTCAATCTCAGCCACAACCAATTCTCAGGCGGCGTTCCATCTGACGATTTACACCTTCCTTCACTCCGTTCCTTCAACATATCCTCCAATTCCTTCAGTGGTAGCCACCCCCTCCTCGCCGGCTCGGCGAAACTCGCCCACTACGACGTCTCCTCCAACAGGTTTACCGGCGGCGTCGATGCCGGCGTCTGCAGCTCGTCGCCCAGAATTCAGACTCTCCGGTTGTCGATGAACGCGCTGTCCGGCGTTTTGCCCGTTGGTTTCGGTAATTGCCTTGCCCTCCGGGTCCTGAGCCTGCACGCCAATGGCATATCCGGAAGCTTGCCAGAGGACCTCTTTGGCCTGCCGTCGTTGGAGGAGTTGTATCTTCAGGGCAATCGGCTCGGCGGCGAATTGAGCCTAGGTATCGGCAACCTCTCGAACCTTGTGTCGTTGGATCTCTCGGCCAACGAATTCTCCGGCGAAATTCCTGACGTGTTCGGAGGCCTGCGGAGGTTGGAAACCTTTTCCGCCGCATCGAACAGGCTGAGGGGTGGCCTGCCCTCCTCCCTCTCGAAGCCGTCGACGCTCCGACTTGTTATCCTAAGGAACAACACTCTCGACGGCGAGATCAGCCTGGACTTCAGGGCGATGACGCAGCTGAGCTCCGTGGATCTGGGTTCAAACATGTTCACGGGGTCCATTCCCGACGCCATCTCCTCCTGCACGGAGCTGAAGACGCTGAACCTCGCGAACAACCACCTCGTCGGACGGATTCCGACGAGCTTCGGCAACCTCAAAGCCCTTTCCTTCCTGTCCCTCTCCAAAAATTCCTTCACCGACATCTCCTCCGCCTTGACGACCCTCCAGCACTGCCCCACCCTGTCCTCCGTCGTCCTCACCAAAAACTCCTTCCACGGCGAGACCATGTCCGTTCAAGGCATCCGGGGGTTCCGGAGCCTGAGAAACCTCGTCGTCGCCAACTGCGGCCTCGTCGGACCCGTCCCGGAGTGGCTGCGGCGCTGCGGCAAGCTCCAGCTGATGGACCTGTCGTGGAATCGTTTGAATGGGAGCATCCCTGGGTGGTTGGGGGATCTCGACTCCTTGTTCTACATCGATTTGTCCAGAAATTTATTGGGTGGAGTCATGCCGGTGGAACTCACCGGCATGAAGAGCTTGATCAGGACAAACCCGAACAGGGGATCGTCCCCCTCCGGCGTTCCCATCTACAGCAAGAAGAACCAGAGCGCCACGTTTCTGCAGTACAATCACCTCAAAAGCCTCCCGCCGTCGATGATCCTCAGCCGAAACAAGCTCGTCGGCTCCGTCTCGCCGCTGTTTGGAAAGCTGAGGAAGCTGCACGTGTTGGACCTCTCCCGTAATTATCTAACCGGTGGCATCCCTGAACAGCTCTCAGGTCTGTCGAGCTTGGAGGTGCTGGATTTGTCGTACAATCACCTCACCGGCTCCATACCTTCGTCTCTCGCCAAACTCAGCTTTCTGTCGAGTTTCAGCGTGGCGTACAACCGTCTGTCGGGGCCGATCCCGGCGGACGGCCAGTTCTCCACGTTCGGCAACTCCGACTTCGTCGGCAATTCCGATCTCTGCGGCGGCCACTACCTTCGCGCGTGCGGCCAGAAGAGCGACGAGCTTCAACGTTCTCCCGCCGGCGGGAGAAAGAGCAGGGACGTCGTAAATGTTGGCATGGCGTTGGGCATCGCGGCTGGAACAGCCATCCTTCTTGCTCTTCTCTTCCTGTTGGTCTGCAGGAACGCTCGTTCCCGCGATAATATTGTACGTATTAGATGAAGTTGTTCGGTTAGTTATTAGTTTGTTCCAAACGTATAATTTTTTATCATCTGCAACAATCGGTAGCGTATAAATACGACCCACGGTTGTACAGTTGAATCAATCGATTCAGTTTCTCTTCAATCGTTCCTCCAGTTTCGATCATTCTCAGATCTCTTTTCTTATACATATGTTGCACAAGTGGGAGACGAACGTCGGCAAACTTTTTGGGTGCTCTACTCGATCCTCGCAGGCGAACGGAAGCTCGGACTTGTAGCAGCGTGGCGAGTCTGCGTGTCGAGCCGGAGAAATGATAAAAAATAGTGTGAATAATAATTTAAAATTTTCATATTACACGTTGACACCTCAAATTCGCATGTCTTTTTCTTAAGTTTCTCTAGATTTTTTTTTTGAAAGCTTGCAACTTCTTTTTTTTCCCTTCAAACTTCTTTGGACCCCTGGAAGTTCATTTCTCTTTCCCTTCAGTTTCTCCGAACCCGCTGAAGTCCACTGTTTCTCTTTCCCTTCAAACTTCTTTGGACTCCAAGGAATTCATCTCTCTTTTCCTTTAGTTTCTCTGGACCTACCGAAGTCCATTGTTTCTTTCTTTCTCTTTAGTTTCTCTGGACTCCCAGAAGATCATTGTTCTCCTTCATTTCTTCTTCTACGGACTCCTAGAAGTTCGTGACCAGTTCTCCTTCGTTTCTTCTTCTATAGACTCCCAAAAGTTCGTGGCCCTTTCTTCTTCGTTTCTTCTTCTCCGGACTCCCAAAAGTCCATGGCCCTTTCTTCTTCGTTTCTTCTTCTTCAAACTCCCAGAAGTCTGTGGGCATTTCTCCTTTGTTTCTTCTTCTCTAGACTCTCAAAAGTCTGTAACTATTTCTTCTTCGTTTCTTCTTTTCCAGACTCTAAGAAGTCTGTTGTTTTACGTACTCTTTGTTTCTTTTCTTAGATTTCTCTAGACTCTTAGGAGTCTGTCATTTCTCTTTCTCGAGTATTCTTGTTCTTTCCTTTGTTTCAAACTTTCGTGGACTCCTCAAAGTCCTTCACTTCTTTTGTCGGACCCCCGGTGGTTTGTTGCGTCTCTCGTAGACGAGGCTTTTTCTTCTCTCTTCACACAATTCTCCAGACTTTCAAAAGTATCCTTCGCATCCTCGAGCACGAAGTCCCTCTTGAATGCTAGTTTTGTTGTCATAGTTGATTTTCTTTTGAGCACTTTGATTTTTACAAGATTTCTTTAAGCTTTTTCTTAGATCGAACAATTCGGTTAATTTCAGTATGCATCCACTGCTTCCTAGTAAGATAGATTATCTTTATTTTGATTAGAGAATGACCATATTTGCCTTGATTGTCAATAGGTTCCCTTCGTTCTCCCTCAATCGATTCACTAGAGATCTATTTAAACAGCATGATTCGAATTAGCTAAAATTTTTAAAAGTTGTTTGCTTATATTTTTGGTTTTTTTAATTATTTTAAAATACAATAGACAACATAAATCATAAAACACAATACATTACGAAAAACTTATAGAAATGAAATGCAACATTCAACATTACATCAAACATGAAATCATTCTCTAAATATCGTAACAGAGTTGATAAGATAGGTGCTTGTAAAATTGAGTGAAAATATAAAGGAAAGGTGAAAATATAAAGGAAAGGTAAAAATAAAGGAAAAAGGAAAAATAAAGAATACCTAATGCTCTACTGTAATTTCTTCCTTCGAAATTTGCTCAGGTTGAGAATTTCTCTGTCTTTACTTCTAGTCCACTAGGTCGTCAATCTGGCAAGCCTTCCTTTCGACCTTGAAATGAGATTTTGAGCGTCACTCTACAATTACACCAAGGAATAGAGGAGGAAGTAGTCGGTGCCGAGAGTCTCTCCTTTAAGGATATGCTTAGGTTGAGAAAAGAACAGCAAACACACCAAGGAATTGATTGGAGAAGAGGAGGTCATCAATCTGCCCTCGGAAGAAGTGAATGGGTGAAGATGGAGCTTGTGAATGGTGCTTCGAGGAAGAAGAAAGGGGGGGGGGGTTAGTTTTATGGTTATGGGACTGTTTTATAGGTTGAAGGAGTGGCAGTTCATGAGCTAGTAGTTAGCAAGGACGTGGTACACATCTAGACGTGTGAGATTATTCTATGCAAGCTCACTTCTTTGCCTTGTTCGTCCACGTTCTTTATGGTTGAGCTTCAGCTAAATTAAATTTCTTAGTTCTACTCTTATACAAATTTCCCTACAATTGTTCATCGAATTTCCCTGTAAATACTCATTAAGGAATACCTTTCGTGAAGCACATCACATTATAGGAGAAATAATTTATTATATTTAAACGTTCATTATAATAGTAATTGCTATTACATAAATGAAATTTATTGCATAGAATAAATACGACATAGGCTCACGAGTAACCTAGTTTACCAACGAGTAAGTTCGTGGTTTAATGGGTCAACTCGTGGACTCTACACTTAGACATAAATTATGATTTTTTTCCTGTATTAATCATTTTACTAGCACCCTAAAGAGTCAATTATCAATCATTCATTCCCTTTTCAGTAGGTAATCACCACAAATATAATTCACAACTTAAAACTTAATTCATGCATCATTAAAGTGAATAAATGTACATAATACTCAAAAGTATAGTTAACCTTGTAATCATCATTACTCAATGTAAAATGTAACTAAAATTCATTAAAATGCATGAATTAATATTCATAAAATGCACACTTTTAAGTCTGAACAAGTCCTCCATACTTAAGTTTTGCTAGTCCTTTAGCAAAATACTAAAATAAGACTATAAAAATTGTAAAAGTAATAAAGACTACTAAATAAAATTAATTAAAACTATGCTAGGCCACTTTCATAGGGAACACGACTACACTTAGCAGGTGCAGCAAGCCTTTAAACCCCTAGGTTACCCTAGTGGTGGAGTTGTGTCTCTGGAAAGTTTTAAGTGGATACACCCACAAAGTTTAAAGAAATAAAAGAGAGAGAAAGAGAAGGGAAACAGAACCAACTAAAGGATCATTTGTTGTTATAAAAATTTCAAGGGAATGAGGTGGCTCAGTTTTACAACACTCCCTCTCCTTACCCTTAAATTGAATAGACTCACTTTAAAATGTGAACAAGGAGTCATCTATTCATAAGAACTATCTATCTTGTGCAAGAAAGAGAAATTCACACATTTACTACTCTCAATCAAGAATTAAATCATTAAAATAGACACACATCTCACCAACAAAAGAGGGTAATTTAAGATATTCCCTTCCTTTCTAAGATATTGGAAAATGCTTTGGCCAGTAGACAAGGAATAAGACAATAATACACCATCACTCAAAATGTTAATTTGTTGATATGATATCATTCCACTTCATTCTCACATCTCGAGTGACTTCGAATATTTCCCTTTTTCTACCCATATTGACATTGATCCCTTGAGTTTTTTCTCTAATTCTTTCTTTTCTTTTTTTTCTTTTTTTTTTCAACTTCCTTTTCCTTTCTTTTCTTTTCATTTTTCAAAGTAACACAAAGTAAATGACAACTAGCATTGCACTCTTAAAACTAATAAATGACCCTTAATCGATTAATTTCACCACCTTATATCTTCACAACCTAATTCCGAAATGACCTCCATGGTATATTAAAACTCATACCTTTGCTACCTTCCTTCACATATCCTCTAACTTAGAGAGGTTTGGGAGATACCTTAGGATAATGCTCACCAGAATGGAAAATTTTTCATATCATGATCATTTTTATGGTGGCACTTGGCATAGGTTTATCTCTCCACTCAAATAGGGTAATGAGAAAGAAAAATGATTCACTTTAGAAAACTAGGTTAACAAGGCATTAATTCAAATGAAACAGGAAGACTCAACCCATTACACAATTGAATTTGAAATCCATCTCCTCTAATGGCAATAGGTTACCTGGAATTGGCTCTGGAAATTCTCCTCTCAATATAATAGGGTCTTCCCATTAATTCTAATAGCAACACTTGAAACTTACATTTCTCAAGTTTTGTTCTCGAATAAATACATAAAAGATATTAAAGATGTGAAAATCAAAGAAAATCACAAATATCGGAAAAGAAAATTTTTAAAATTTTAACATTTTACACACTTAAACTTATGTACTTAAACATAAACCTTCCCCCATACTTAAACTTTGCATTATCCTCAATGTAAATGGAAAATTTTAGTATAGATAGGAAAATTCATGACAAATACGGAATATAATAAACATCCCCAATATCAATCATGAAAATGTGATGCATGCTGAATAATGCATTGAACTTAAAAGGATAAATCATGTGAAATGCATAAGTAATGCTGTAGAAATTGAATACAATTGCTATGCATCAATAAAGAATGATGATAAAGATGTGATATATTTTTTTCTTTTCGCACAAAAATAGTATAATTAAAGTAAAAATAGTACTTTTATATATTTATGCCTAATGGTTCACAAGAAAAACAGGTGGTTTATAAACAGACATCACCAAACTGCAGCCTCATTGGCTTAAGCTGTGTGGTGTTATTCATCCCCTCCATGAACTATGTGCCCATTAGGTAAATGGGGATTTTGAATTTGTAGTAAATGATATAAAATTTCAGACTTGATAAAAACTTGCAACAAAGATTCATTTAGTTTTGAGCATAATACAACAAAGATGTTCCAAAAGAAATAGCAAACATTGTAAGTATTCAACAGGGGAGTTTTTTTTTTTAACACACTCCACAAATAGGTTCGTGGGTAAACTGGTTTACCCTCGAACTAACACGTGGGCATACAGGAAATACTACGCACAATGTTGCAAACTATTTACATAGGGAATTAATTCATGCAACCGCACTTAATTGATGAATAAGTTCAGCATTGCAGCCTCCATCAAATAGTTGGATCTTGTAATAATAAAGATTATCCCATGCACTATAAATAAGAGTATCTCCATTGATGAAACAGAAAGCTTTGATTTTTCCTTCATATGGCATGTTAGGTTCTTCGAGATCCTTCAGTTGTAATTCTATGTAGACTTGATTCCATTCCCATTTTGCAATGTCCTATACTTTCCAAATTTCAAATTTCATTTCAGCATCCCACTATCAAATTAAACTAAGAGATGTAGGTTCTCTATTAGTTCCCCCAAATACAGCCAACTCAACTAAATCATAAAATGAAATTGCTAGTGCACCCATAGGGTATGGGACTGGTAAGAGCTTTACAGATTCATCTTCATTATTGATGACAATGACCATGAGTTCATTAATATATTGAGGTGTACAACTTGTTATAAAGTAAATGATTCCATCAATAATCACATGATTCTTATTATTTGTTGGTCTTCCTCCAAAATAAACTTCTCTGACTGGTTGCCATTGATGTTTGTCAAAATGATAAACCAACAAATATTTCCAATTAGTCCAAATATCAGCTTGTTCCTCCCAAAATAATTTATGCATAGTCCTTCTATCAGTATTCTTAAATGTTAAAACTGCACCTGAATCAAGTAAGATATGTTTTTCTCTGTTTAGGTTTGGGAGTACCAATTCTATATTTGTAGCAAGATTCTTAATCTCAATGTCAGTTCTATTAGAAAAATATTCTCCATAATGCCTGTAAATAATTAATCCACCATTACATCTTAAAATATTGTGAACTCCTTCTAGTGATGTAGGTGGAATTCCTGGCTCAAAGTCAATCCCATGATATATATATTTTTCTGGAAGTGCATCATACCAAATCACTCCACTATCTGAATTTTTCATTTTGTATGTTTGGCGCAAACAAAAATAATGCTCTGAAATGAATGCATGTACACTCTTGCTTACACAACTTAATTTGCATGTCTCTCTCACTGGCAAATGACTTACAACCTCGTGTAAGACATCTATGGGAATCTCCATTGCTCACTAAAGTTCATTTGATACAAAATAGTACATTTAGTTAGAAAGAGAATCAACTCAATGTATCTAATATTCATGTAATAAATGTGCAATATTCAAGTATTAATATGATTAAAATGACTGCACAATAATTTTCTAAAAATTCTGCCAACTGTAGCTTATCCACAAACTTATTTTGTGGGTAGAGATGTTTACCCACAAGGTATCTCGTGGGTAGACCTGTAATCTACTAATTAGTATCAAATCTCACCATCTGATTGTTTGATTACCCGATTAAATTTATAAAAACCATTAATGCCTTTTCGTGCATTAGCCCTTGTTTCACGACCTGTTGAAACTATTCACCTTCTTCCATGACATATGCCATGGCCTCGACTTCCAAAGCTCTTCCTCCTACTTCATCATTAGCTTTCGCTTGGATTAAGATGCTGAACTTCGAGAAGTTCAGATTAAACGCATAAATGTGGCATGATGAGGGCAAGAGGAAGCTAAAAGCTATCATTATAGAGCAAGAATTGTAGATGGTAAAAGAAGACACAACCGAGTGTCTTAGGTAAAGTAAGGAAGCTTCTTTTGTAGTTCCAAATTTTCTTAAAGAGAAAATAGCTTCCCACATTGAAAGAGAAGTAGGGCAGGAGAGGTTAGCTCGCCTTAGAAATTAGTTGGTCCAAGAATTATTTAGATGGAGGTGTATCTTTTGGTTTCATAGAGAGGTGTTCTGTTTAGCCACCTGTGGGTTTATTAAGATTAAAACAAAGACCTATTATGCAAGCCCGTGGAAAACAACAACACCAAGGAGGGTTGTTTCTACTGAAGAGTGGATAAGGTTGATGTAATTTGATACGTTTGAATTGACGATTGTGGATTGGCATAAAGGTAGCTGCATTCATGCCAAAATAAGAGAATATTTTAAAAGACTTGAAGAATCAGTTGAATCTTTTTGGAACAAAAGTGAAGAGGGAATTCACTCGCCTTCCCCCAAAAGTAATCCAAGCCATAGATGACCACACTCAACAAGCCTAAGAATGTTTTGGCTTAGAATATAGCCCTTGTGAAGGCTAAACTGTGGTTCATGAAGACTTTGTATGTAGTTGTCACTAAAGAATTAAATGCATCTACAGTCACTACAGATATGGTGTTTGCATGCTTCCTAGAAGATAGAGATGTGAGGGAGCAGTATGAATTTTTCATGCAAACCTATCTCTCTCTAGGAGAGAGCTTTGAAGTTTCAGAAATTGCATCTCAGTGTGCACTATTTGAGTGGAGAAAACACATGGCTAAGAAGGCCTCTTTTGTAGTTGAGATGGTTGAAGTTGAAGCCCTTCAGCAAGTAGCCGAGGTGGCCATTAAAGAAGAGCCACAAGAGTTCGATTTCATGCATTTCAGTGACAATTTGGCTAGCCCTTTAGTACCACAGGAGGGTGAAAGATTTACTGGTGAGTAGCAGCCTTATGAGAATAGAAGAAGAAGAAGAACAACAACAACAACAATAACAACAACAATAACAATAAGAACAACAACAATAGGAGGGAGATGTTTCAAAAGCCAAACAAGAGGAAGAAGGGTCAGAAGATAGTGATGATGATCTCACCCTAGGTGAATATCTTCATCAGCACAAGAAGGCACTTCCTTCTTCCCCAGATGAATCAATCCCTAAGGAGATTCCTCTTGTTGAAGTGACTGAAATTCAGATGGATTCTCAGGTAAAACTTATGTTTTAATTTGACTTTAATCTCCACTTTTAAGTAATTTGAATGTTCATGTCTCATTTGTGTTTAATTTTAAATTTTAGGAGGAAAGACCTACAGTACGAGCAATTGTTCCTTTAATAAACCTCTAGGATTTTGAAGGGGTAGACCAGACCATTCATGAAGCAATACTCTTCGCTTCAGAAGAGGGTCAGGTAACATTTTAAATTAACTTCCCTTTCAATTTTGTTTTTTATAAGTTTTTTTTTTATTAACTTAGTTTTAACTTTCTTTTTCTTATGTGTGTATTTGTATATTACAGCATGCCCTAATAGAGGAGATTGTCTCCTTTGAGGGAGAAGAAAAGGAAGGAGGGACTACTGATAGTCCTCCTATTCCATGCTCAACTGAAGGGAACCTAGGGCAATTAGAGTTTACTGCTGAGCAGCCAATTGAACCTAGTGGAGTGGAAACTAGAGCAATAATGGTTTACTCTCCACCCACTGAACCAAGTGCAGGAGTTGTAGAACCTTCAGCACCATCCTCTACTCAATATACAGAACCAGCCTAGCAAACAGAAGCAAATTCAATGATCTTTAGAACCTTGATGCTTAGGATCGATTTCAGAAGATAAAAGGTTTTGATATCCTGTTTAGTAGCTAGTAGACTTTGATTTCATGGATGAAATCAAGGAGTTGTTGGATTTTCAAGGGCTGCTAAAGGTTATCCCAAGGCCAGGTAACAATCTCAAAGTTGAAAAATTAGTACCGGCCTTCTATGCCAATTTGCATCAAGAGGATGGAGTGCATGTTAGTAATGTAATAGAGGTAAACATTTATTTAACACCTAAATTTGTGTATGAAAGCCTAGGATTAAGAAATGAGGGTGTAGAGATCCTAGAATCCTCTATAATGGCTGAATGGTCAGAACAAGACATGAAGGATTGCATGGCCATTAACCCTCGAATAAATTTGTTTAATAGGCTGTAAGCGCTAAAATTGTGCTTATTTTTATACTATTATTTATGCCTTTTAGAAATTAAATGATAACAAATGCATGATTATAACCAAGATTTTATTATTTTAGCATTTGATTGATTATGCATAAAAATATAATTAAATAATCCAAAATGCA
>JAMKPZ010008409.1:0-12614 GCA_024699675.1 Amphibolis antarctica
TCAAATAAACTCATAAATCTTATTAATGAAAAAAATATTCATTTATTAAAAAAATTGTACGAAATTTATATGCTGGATTTTAAAAAAATATCCACCACCGTATATTTTGACGTCCGGCTTACGAAATCTGTGGCTGCAAATCCAGCGAGCGCATTCCACCAGCAAACAGCAAACGTATCTCCGCGAAAGCAAGATCCGTGCCATGAGTATATTTTGCTTGCAGATGGAATGCATGCAGTAGGACGGGCTTTTCAATCACCGCAGGCAAATCAGCTTTTGGGTGTACATGAACTTGCTTGGTCCGCTAGCTTTGGCTCGGCCAGACCTGTGGTTCTGAATGCTGATATGTACTTTGTGCGGGAATCAAATCAAATGATTAGCTTACCTGTGAGAGACGGAAACAGAGAGAGAATGTGCGAGTGTGCATGTGTGTGAGAGGAAAGAAGACTCTTTGAAATAACCTGCAAAATAATAATAATGATATATATTATACATTTGCAGGTTCCCCCCCCCCACACACCCCTACCTCCTCTTTGAATTTACTGAATGACTTTTACATACCGGCTGCTGTTCACGTTTAATGTGAAGTCACACACACGCTTGAAGGGGAGGGGACTTGGCAGAGAATAAGATGGGCAGGAAACTCAGAGATCAGTCAAACGATGTCTTTGAAGGGTCTTGTCAATCACCATAGATGTATGCGTACTGTGTTCTGTAGACGTATCACCGAGACAATGCGTCCTCAAGAAACCCACCTCAACAATCTTCTAACTGCATTTTCTCATTTAAGGTACACTTGAAAAAGGATTAACTTTAATTTTATATATATTTTATATATAATTATTATTATATAAATTTTAATTATAAATTGTTAATATACTAATTCATTGCTATTACAGTTTAATTATATTTATTTTATTATTTATAACTTAAACTTTATTCAATTCTTGAAATTGATCGAGTCCAAAGCAAATGAAACTTTAATTTATATTATTTTTTACGTTGGTAATATTTTAACTTTAGATTTTAAGATCTACATCAGACAAATAGAAATTTTAAAAAAGAAAAAAGAAAATTAGGAAATAAAAAAAATTTAAGACTTTGTACATGTTATAGAAATTCAAGAAATTAATTTAAAAAAAGTTATAAATATTTTATATATTAACATTTTAAATATAATTTCACATTTTTTGTTTAGTGATGGTTAAGGAAAGTTAAGTTGACGTATAAGGTTAGAAGAGTATGTTGTGATAAAATTTTTGTTAATTATAAGAATCTTTTTAACTCTAAAAAATGATGGAAAAAATTTATATTTATAAAAATGAAAAAATTTAAATTTTTTTTACATTTACTAAAATGTATAAATATCTAAAAATCTAAAAATTTATTTTAAAAATTTCTTTTTTTGAATTTCCAAGAGCTACGAAAAAAAAACTACGCTTTTGGTTAACATTGTCTTTACCTGAGAACGAAGTCAAAAATGACAATTTTCACGATCAGTAGATTAGTTTATTTTAAAACTATTTAAAGTTAAGAAATACGAGAACAAATTTAAATCTATTATTTAATCAGATATTTAATTATAGATGAAAATACATCATAGAAAAGTATTCATGTGGTCGTAATGACATTCTGAACTGATTGTCTTCTGGTACTTATAATTTATGAAATTTAGACAGAAATGTCAATTAACTGATTTGACTAAAGATAGCGGTGGAAAATGAAAATTTATTATCACTATTAAAAGATTTATACAAAAACACCATCAAATTAAAAGCGCTCAAACCTTACTTTTCTTTTTTACTTTCCTTTTGTTCCCATGCCAGTTACCTTTATTTGTATTCCCACAAAATTGCTTTTCACTGTGATGGCATGGGTCTGTATAGAGTCATTTTAAATTTTCATATACATAATGTGGAGTTTTTTGGTTGATTTTCCTAATTATTATTATTTTTGTTGAATAAAATATTTTATATGTAAATTAAAAAGAGAGATAAGTAGGTTGACAAATCTATTAATTAAATCAAATATCTGTATTTTATATTTATGATAAACAATATTAACTTGATGGTTAAAGCATTAGTTTGATATAGTTTATAAATTTGTAAAATTAGGTTGGTATTTCAATAAGTTAAGTGCGATTATATTCAATAATTAGAAATTCATGTAAAACTTGCTTGGAAAACCTTTTTTAATTAAGAAGGTATATGTTTAGCTCTGATAATAAATTGAAAAACGATAAGTTCTTTGATTTTAAAATTTTGTTTTGTTATGGATTTGATTAGCATTTGAACTAAGAGGTGCTCAATCAATTTTACCTTTTTAAAGTGGTAGGTAATGCTCCTCAATCACTTTGTTTTTTTGTGATTACATCAATTTAAGCATATTTTAGGAGAATCATAAAATGGCCAGTCCAGCTAGCTATAGAGAGGGAAGCGAGCTTGCTTTGATACAATAGATGTGATCTTTTTCTGTCAAAGAGTTGGCTTTATTTTGAAGCACAGTTATCCAATAGAAACCATATATGTTGTTTTTTTTACAGTACTTTTATTTTTTCCACGAGTTTAAGATTTAAGCAATAACTTACATATATAAATAGCATCTTGCCTGCTGAGAATGTCAAACAGAATTTTGTGCATGAATCTTTAATATATCAAGTAACAGTAAAATGTTAAAGCTGCCTAACCTGATGAGATGCTGCTCAATAAATAAAAATCTCAATTAAAGTAGCCGCAGGTCAATCTATATTGGTACTTCCATTTTGGTTAATTCCCAATAAAACAATAGCAGGTCACTAAAACGTCAATACTAGGATCCATCAATTCATTTAGTTGTTTTATTATGGTAATATTTTTCCTCAGGCCGTACGTCTTAATTTTCTCATCATACCTTTTTTTTCTTAATTATTTGATGTGGTTTGTTGTTTTGGAGAAATTGCTGGTCTTCTAAAACAAAAAAGAGAAATGATATATATAACTGGTGATTAAAATTGTCATCAAGAGAGAGATAAAATTCGAAAGAGTTGACGATGATCATGTAGCAGGCTCTGATGGCAAGATATATATATAGGAGTGGTAGAATGAATATTCACGAGAGGAGACAGGAGAATTGATTGCCCATCTCCCCTACCTTGCAGCTGGGCAACTGAAAATCCCAAGACCACCACTCGAATTAAAAAAACTTGTTTTTGCGCCAAGTTGTGTTGTTGAAGGCAAACATCCATCGCAGAAGAGTAAATTGGTTCCTTCCACCTGTTCATGTTCGGGCAGGAGGAGGAGGGCGGGGGAACAAGTCTGTCCCCGTTGACCCGAATCGCAAGGAAGGGTATGGTAATTATCACTGAAAGATGAAAACCCTGGAAGGGAAAGGGAAAAGAGAGCGTATATGCAGCTCCTATTCTTAATCATATATTCAAATGTATCCGACCAACTCAGATTCGACTACATAAATTAATATTCGTCTGGACTGGGGTACAAATTAATTCAGATGTTGGCGAAAAACTGCTGCAGTTTAGATTTACGCTCGATGTGTGAAAGCTTAATAACGTACGGTCATTTCAACTACGCACAGCCAAAAGCTACTGGTTTAATTTACATAGGATGCATTTGAAGATAATTTTTTTTAACTTCAGTAGTTAGATAAAATTGAAATTAAAATTAGTTTTATAAATAGAGTTAAAATTGTAGTAATTTAGGTGATAAAAATTTATAAGTTAAAATTTGTACAATATTAATGATATTAAAAATAATTTTAGAAAGTAGATCAAAAAAGCTAAAAACAAACGAACCCATAATAGTAGAATGGTGTGAAGGTGATTTTTTTGCTAGGGGCTTGGGAAGACAGCACGGGTAAAAGGTAAAGAAAGGAGAATGAACGTGGGTAGCGAACAACTTTGCAGAGGAAAGGAGAGACGGTGAAAGGAAGGAGCTGATCCTGTGGGTTTGGCTTGATCTGGGTTCCATTAATATCACAGAGCCAAAGCTGTCATGCGTTGGGTGAGAGAGATTCCGCTGGGTGGGCGATTTGGGCACGTCTGGTGGGGGAATAAGGCGATTGATGATCAGGGAGGCTTCAGGAGGAAGGAGTATGTGGATCGAGCAAGGAATGTGTGATGGATCAAAGACAAAGGAAAAAAGCTGGGTCGTGACACCAAGAACATTTTCCTTTCTCCTTTCTAGGACCGTGAGAAAAGCTAGTTTTCGACGTCAAGGGTTCCACCAACAGTGAAATCAGGATCTAGGTCCATTTGCATGGGTCTTCGTCCGTGGAAAAGAACCCCACGTCTTTATAACGATCGGATTAATAAAGCAAGCATCGATCACACGCGAAGATGCCAAAGTGGCGTCACCAAGGAACAGTACTGGAATTTTCAGAGGATGCGACATGAAAGAATTGCTTTGTAAAATATACCTACATATATGTGTGTTCATATATAGCTCCTTCTAATTAAAACTGTAGGTTGAAGGTAGCTTTATGATTTTATTTGATAATGAACTTTTAGTTTTAATTTTAATTTTATATAAATTTTTATATATTATTATTATTATATAAATATTTATGTATAAATTTTTATTTTATAATTTAATATAAAATTTAAATCTATTTAATAAAAAGATTAAACGCTTAATTCTCTGTAGTAATTGAAGTTGAAACAATTTACCGTAAAACGCACCCTATATACGTTGATTCAATGATTTTTGACAAATATATAATTGACATACGTGCAATCATGCGGTTAAAAGATCAGAGTCCTTGAGGTAGCCTGGTAAAAAAATAACATTTTTTTATGATGTCCTGTCCATGAATTTTTCAGTAAAAAGTTATGTACGGAGTTTGTGCCCTTTTTTGTTTTTTTGGTCATACTTGATCCACACTGATAACTAAAAGTCCATGTAATTTGAAAAGTGGTTCGTAACAAGACGAATATCCTATTTCCCAGAATAGGATAGATCATGCGGTCCACCTAAACATTGTACGTAGTTAAGACTAAAGTGTCAGCATTTTTGCACAATGAAATATTATAACCTTCTTCTTTTTTTAGCCTTAATTAATTATACTATTCTTCAACCCAGCTACTACGCAGTAAATCAGTCTTATGTTGTATAATGTTGGTGGTGTCTTTGCACATATATATGGATTCAAACTCGATCAGAACATCTTCTCTTACATTATTAATAGAACGAAATGGCAATTATATTATCCTATAAATTAAATTGCACGTTGATGGCGCCCATATCTGAAGAATTCGATGATAATTATGAGTAGGACTACTGTTGAGTACGTGCGCAATGTACTGCAAGTTGGGTTGCAGAGGGCCTACAGGACGTCTTACAGACAATGGAGTTTTGGAAGGTGGTAAAGATCCAACTCTTCAATAAATTGTAGAACCGAATGCTGTCAGTCTCTAACAGTTCCATTTCTCTGGAGTATGGCAATTAAATCCATGCTCCGCTCAAACGTATGCCACAGTTGTCCCTTGCATATATATTCACTGTTTCTGAACCCCAACTGGTTTGCATTTACTAAGAGGCCATCGCAGTTAACCACGTCATGAGCTGATGGGTTCGCAGTTCAAGTATGGCATCACTAGCTAGCTAGTTGTGCTTTCCTTTCGCTTAAACTTCAATCCAAACGCTGCAAGGGGAAGCGCACAACATATGTTTGGTGCATTATATTAAGGATAGGGTTATTCCAATTCACGTAGCTCTATTGGTGTGGTGGGTCTAGATCAACAGGGCACGGAGAGGACCCACTCAAAGGCAATCGCTCCCCTCCCCCCTCCAACAGTGCTAAGTTTTATTAGCTTCACTGTTCTCATTCTGCCTCTACATATGTATATGAGCTGCCATTCCCAGACCACCTCATGCATCTTGCTCAGATTCATTGGTTTGTCGAGAAATAATTGCTTCAGTCCTATGCGCTCATATATGTGGAAGCATACGCTACAGGCCGGTTAGATCGTTTTTCGATCTTATTAATTGTACATGCATGCCATGGTTGTTTTTAAATTTTTACGATGTCAGATCATATTCTTGTTGTAAAATACAATCACAGGGTGTTCGATTGCAAAAGCATAAAATTACCGTATTAACGACTGAATAAGTAAGATAATGTCAGAAAACCAGATTGTAATAAGAAGCTAGGAAAAGCAGCGGAGTTCAAAGTTACAATTAACTTAACAAGAAAGTGATCATCACAATAAAATTACACAGGCAGTATTGTTCTTGACAAAATTAGTTATCGTATATGTATATATATATAGTTAATTGAGAGATTCAATAACTCGCCAATCCCCCGTCAAACTAAAACCTACTTCTTTGGTTAAGTAAATAGTTAAACATCCGTGAGTTCCCACGCAAGGCCGCTAATGGGCGTCCTTAAATTAAGCCTGGAACGCACATGAACGGTGTGTCTGAATCACATACATGCAAACGTACAGACGTGAGGAGGAGGAAGCGCAGGTGAGAAGAACGCTCCGGTTGAGTAAAAGACCGACCTATGGAACCGTGAGGAATGCGGTGGTGGTGCCATTGCTTTGTCCAATCCTATCAACCCAAGACCCAAGCTGCTGAGATTGCCGGGGACGATCACATGTACCACATGCCCATTCCTATCTCCGTCACAGACCCATGATCTTTCACTTTCATGTGGACAGGCAGACGGACGGACGGACGGAGAGAGAGAGAGGCGTATGAGGTATTTATTTATCACGGCCCATAAAGATGTTTACTAAATTCTTCCGCATGCCACGAAACCCGAGGTAGATGCCGTTTGTTTACGTATTTTGGTGGGGTAAATTAAATTTTACGATAAAATATATGATTTACGTTAAAAAAAATTATAATATTAATTTAATTTTATAAAAAATAAAAAACGTAAAAAGTATTTAATAAAGATATTGTAAAATATTACAATGTATAATAAAAAAGTAATCACATAATGTCGTAAAGATAAATATAACCGAGAAAACTAGACACTTCCCCCCGCAGAGTCACAGGTGGGGGGCTCTGGAGATAAATGAGTATGGTTGATCCGTACGCTGGTCCTCCCTTGGAAGCCGGAGTGACCCAAACAGTGAAGGGGATGGCGGAAGCAGTGGTACCGTCTGCTTCATCATCCCCCTCCCCTCCTGCCTACTGCCCACGTCCCTGTCCTCCAGACAAAAGGAATAAAGCCCACAAACACCGAGGAGCCCATCAAGCCCACAGAGCCCGCTGGTGCGCCTCTGCCCGGCTCACAATGTGCTGATGCCACGCACAGGAGCACCCCGGTGGAGCATGTGAATGAATGATGCGAACCCAGCGGTCAAGGCTACTACAGGGAGAATTACACTATTGATGACTTGAGGAAATTTGCATGCATGCCCCACATTTGCCTCCCCTGAAGGTACCAAGGGCAAAAGGAGGCATGATAATAGAGATCCATCGGCAACAATTTTTTTTGGGCGGCTGGGCTGGTGGAGAGGTATGATCAGATCGTACTACAAATATTTCCTTTGTTTTTACTTCGGGCCGTGCGCCCCCATTCCATATTGTTTTGACACATTCTTTTCTTACGACCGTATTCACCATATGTCCACCAATGCGTAAACGTGTCAAAAGGAGATGCTTGTTTCTCTTCCCAATAAAGCTCTGCAAATTTTACTCCCGTATCATTTCCCGCCTAGGCCTCTGTTCGTTTGCATTGGGGAAAGGGTTGGCCATCCTCGCCTCTTCTGATTTTCTCATCCCCGTCTTCAAAATCTATTGTTCACGGGAGGAAAGATTTTGGCGTGGAGGGCCTGCAATGGAGAAGCTTGGGAAGCCTTCACTGAAAACCTGGAATTTCCTCCATACCCTACACAATAACGACTTAAGGAGAAAAATCCAACGAAAAGATCCCTTGATCAATTATAGAAATGAGAGGACAGTAGATGCTTTTTACATGACTGGTCCTAACATAAAATGGCACAAATTTACTCTCATTTGTGGCATGCCTGCAATGCACTGACCTTGATGCTACGATTGATCTCTGTGGATGCCAAGTAATGGGTCGTTGTCACGGCAGAACAGACATTAAACCAAAGAAAAATTATGCATGCCGACAATCAACTGTCATGATAGAAAATTTTGAAATAAAGTTCGTTTGGTGCTACAAAACAAAATACAACCACCGGTTACAATAGAATTGGGTAGGTGTGACAGTAGTGATAAATGCCCACTGGATTTCAGACATGCAACTTTCAACTATTCAAACACTATAGAGGGTTGATTTCTGAACAAGGCCCGAACGAAGTCATAAGCTCGTCGACAAATCAGAAGCAATCTGCACTTAAAACATAACCAGAGAATAAATTAGCTGCATGATGCCTTCACATGCACACCAACAAAATGTTTTATGCAGAACTTACTGTGATAAATAGCATTGTAAGATCCATTCAAGCTACCGAAGCTGCAGTTCAAAAATAAATACAATCTCAGAAACTTCCTTCAAACACTTGTCCTTGCGCATACGCTTATCCTATGTTGCCTCTCCGTCCACAATGGTGCTTACCCTTGAAAGCCAAACGAAAATATTATCAACAGTATTTTGTAACAAAGTGAACTGGAATAAAGATGTACAACAGAATGAACACCTATACTTGTGAAACTACTAGCTTAGGTAATAGTGATCACCTTGAACAAGTTAAAGTGAATAAAATCCTTCTTAGGACGGTGAAAGTAAAAATCGAACTATTTTAAAAGTAGATCTACAGATCTACATCCAGGATTACATCTGATCTGTGCATAAAGTGTTGAAAGTTTCATACTTCTAATCTCATACAGAAAAATCAACTGTTCTGATGCTCTACCTAGTTTTGGATATCAATTAGCATTGATGCCCCGTCCTCTTGAATTAACACAATCAGAGGGGGTCTAGTTCTCTGATTCATCATACATTTAAACATGCATTACATATTGAGAGGTTTAACGTTTTTTTCCTGGGAAGTTTGTTTTGCTAACTGAATAATTAAAATATAACTATATCAAATTTGACCAATATGTAAGAATTGGGGAGGATCTCAGGACATTTCATTGGCATCTGAAACTAAGCAGAACATAAGAATAGTTGATTTTGCTCATGGCACTAAATGTATGACACTTCCAATACTTGAGCCTTTCCCTATGAGATCACATGGAATCCCGATTACATATATACATTGAAAAGATTTCAAACAGTAGCCATAAAAGACATGTTTGAAAAGATTTCAAGAGCATCATTTTAAAGGGTTGTAAGACTATATAACATTCATTCCTATCAACAATACTATGGTAAAGATTACACATACACAGCACGGTGAAAATCAGTCTAGCTTGAAAGGTTCAGGTGGAACATAGAAGCTTCTGGTAAAATAGTTCCTACATATATTAAATTTTTTTTTTTAAGGTAGTAATATGCATCATTCCTTGAGAGAGAATCTTGGGAAAAATATCTTGAAATATGTAAATATAAAATAATGCTGGCTTGGTTGGCACACTTAAGTAGTAATGTAAGTATCCCAGGTGAAGTGTTTATTTTGCATTTACTGAACACAGTTTCCAACGTAACAAACCTCTAATATTTTTTGATTTCCATTCCTAGAAACTTGTAATTTTGGAATCTATAACTAGAAGTTTCAATAAAATAGTGTACGGTGCATTATAATTTTTTTTTTTTACTCATATGAATTGAAAGCCTAAAAAACTGCTGCTGGTTACAATTCAGCTTAGAAATGAGAATATATCAAATACACTACCATATGACGCCCTACACATACAACCATAATAAAATAATTAAATATTTGGCAATACCGTGTCATCAAATCCTAAAAAAACAAATAATTAATTAAAATAAAAATAATTCTTGTAATTATAATTACTGCAGATCCTGTACATCTGTAGCACACCGATATGACAGCATGTAAGCTATAAGATTTTGTAGACAGGGAAAGGCCTGAATTAGTTCAGGAATGTACAGTGTAATGAATCAGGAAGATACAATTTAAACCAGTCCTCCAGCCTTTGACTACAAGCTCATCTCCTTCGGCAAGCTGATCTCTAAGAAGTACAAGCTGCAAAAATAACACTTATCCCAAGTTACATACTCAGAAAGGCTTCGTCACAAGTAAGAACATTTCTTTGATGAACAAAATTGTAGGAGTTTAGCTAAGTGCATATAGCTGTGCCATTGATTTTAAAATGGTGATACATGGATAACAAACTACTATGGATGCTGAGTGAATTTCACTTTCTACAGAGCACGTACTAATTCTTTTTTCAGTAATGCTTAATAAGAAACATGTGATAGGCATTTAAATTGATTTTTTGCATCAAAATTCAAGAAAAACGTATTTAAACATAGATAGGATACAATAATTAGTTCTTTTTACGAAACCATTTAATCCAAAATACCTTCTTAGCGTTAAATTAATACTTTGCACAAGAAATTATATCTAATATGCTGTTCAAATGATATTAACAGATAATCTAGAACGAAGTAATTAGCATATTTTAAATCAATTTCCAGATCTCAAGACGTGTTTCTGCAGATTTTGTCAAAATCATATTGACAGCCACAAGTCTTAGCACCACAAAAAACACAAGTGCATGATTTGAAAAGAAAGGACATTAGATTTAAGTCAAAAATTGAAAACAGTGAATGCTAGATAGTAAATTAGAAATAGGCTATTGTCAAATGCAACAAAATTTCATTGCAACAAGCTCCTAAAATATCATTAACAAAATCTGAGCTCAACGAAAGCAACTTAGTATATGGGGAAGTAATGTCCATTTTCTCGTAAAGAAAACATTCTTCACATTTTTAGTTTTGGCCCACCTTGCTGACATGAAAGCCATGCCCAAGAAGACAGCCTTGACAGCCTTCTTTTGTCCTGCATACTCAAATGCTAGGGGTAGCATTTCATGGAGCGTGAGAAATGCCATTACTCCACCAACTGTTAGAAATATGATAAAAATTAATCTGAGTCATCAGAGAAATGATATTCTCAAGAAACAATGTGGTAAAAAAATAAATAATGAACCTGATCCAAGTAATCCCTCAAGAATTTCAGGGTTTAATCTTCTTGGAAACAAGTATGCTGCAGTAAACCAAGCAAGCAGGAGTTAGATCTTTCTTCCATCTTTTGGCGGTAAGTGTAAATAACTGTCAAAATATAGAGTACATGAGCAAATGCAAAATGACTACAAGCCATCCACATTTTCATTTTATTCTTTTTTACACCTTTGAGTAATCTGTAGAAATAAAACAAAATGCTATTGTCTTCATTTTGACAATAAATGCTGTCTGTTTCTATGTATGAAAAAAAAAAACAATCACCAATGTCTTAATCCTGGAGTCGATTAAATAAAACGTTTCTTTCCATTTGTTCCTATTGATCACCATGTTATTTCCATTTATTTCTATGTATGAGAAAAGTTTAAAATTAATTAACCGGTCATAATACAACTCAACGTAACTGCATTTTTACACATTAATGCAGCATTCTTTATATGGGCTAAAAGGACAAAATATATTTATACATGGTTGAAACATATTCTACACGAAATTTTTGCATTAAAAGTACAATAAAAGCAATAATCAATGCCTTGATCACATTATGTGTTGTCAACAACGTGAATCATTTCTCACTATTTCTATACAGCAATACATATTTTGCTTTAAATGCATCCAACTTTTAAGGAAAGATCAAGTACTTGGTGTGAGAAATGAGTAATTGCATTATGAAAAATTTAAGCATCGATCCAGCATGGTACTTATAAATTATAACATGTTGAGTTTTTAATTACAACGGCCTGTATAAACTAAGCTATGCTAGGCATTTGCTAAAGAGAAAGCAGCATGGAAAGAGAAAGCAGATACAGAACACCATACACGCACAAAAATAACATGGAAGTTTTGTTTACCAACAATAACAACGCCTAAAGGCTCAGCAAATCCTGAAAGTGTTGCCAGTTTGAATGCCTCCCATTTGCTGAAATATGCATTCAGATAATTTCTTATAATGTTAGACTTCGTTTCATTGAAGAATATTTTGTTAGTTTTTTCTTAATACTTAATTATAAATTTTTATTTTCAAAAAAAAGAATCAAGCATGTTGGGTAACCATGGACAACAACAAAATTGACGCACTATATTTTTGCAAAATCTCAAAACATGATTGGTTTTCAGATTTAAAAGGAACATACCTTTGAGTTGCAAAATAAACTGGAAGTGCTACAGCAACACCCTGAAATAGAAATTTAATGGCCTTTAATATAATATACTAGTACATTATGGTTTATATATTTTCTTGGGCATGAATATGCAGTATGCCATGGTTCAATTGAATGTTTCTTGGAAAAGAGGCTCTTGAGAACATGTTAGTTAAATGGGCAAGGATTGTAAGATTACACTAGGATTGCAAGAGAATTTAACTACATAGCATAAGTTGTTAGTATTAGACTTGAAGTTCGTTTGTGTATGTTGGAAATCTGAAAAATGAAAATTTGGAAAATAGAAACGAAAAAGGAAAATTAGAAAACAAAAATTTTTTTAGGGCTTTTTATGCACATTATGGAAATTTTTAAAAAGTAATTTAAATAAAATTTATAAATATT
>JAMKPZ010008432.1:0-10730 GCA_024699675.1 Amphibolis antarctica
TAGTCAAATTAGCTTGCCAGATCATAAACACAATTAATTGTGATTTTTGAGAAACTTGCGGGATTGCCGGTTAACTTGGTTCATATAAAATACGGTCAAGCGCGCGAAGAGTGGATCGAAACCGTTTCGATCAATTAATTACTAGTACGTGATGAAGACTAGGGCATTGTTAATCAATTACTCCGATTAATAAGGTTTTGATTGGGTGATCAGTCGATCAAGGTAAGATGGGTGTGATGATCAAACCCCAAAAACCCAAGTTGCTCCTTTACCTCTTTACCCAAATATTCTTGGCCAGCGATATAATTAGTGGAAGGCAATATCATCGGCTTGTACTCGACAAAGATCAGATATCAGCTCTGAGAACCCAACAGGAATACGTAAGGAACAACAGCATCAAAACCATCCAGGTACTGCATGTAATTAACCTTCAATTGCTCCCTTTTAATTGTTTTAATTAATTAATTTTTTCCATGATATATGGTATTAATTAATGTTTTTATTCTGATTTGGTTAAGAGATCAATTGAGACCATGCAGCTAATTAATTAACTAGCTAGCTTGCTAGCCGCACTATATACATCTCGATCTATATATATTTAAATATATCTGTTATATGTTCTTGGTGTATTTAATTGTTTCAGTGAGATGGTGGTTTTGTTGGCTGCAAATCGAGTTGATGAATCCGTGATATATATATTGATGCTAATTATCAGAAAATATGCTGCTATCTATTAAACTCAATTTTAATGACATAATTAAGAAACATCGATTTCTTAATTGACATACAGTTTGCAAACGGAGATGTGTACGATTGCGTCGACATCTACAAGCAGCCCGCCTTTCTCCACCCGAAGCTCAAGGACCACAAACTGCAGGTTTTTAATTAACTTCACACACCATTAATTACTCATTAATTACACACCTTAATAACTGGCTTATTTATTTATTCCTGCAACTTGCATATAATTAATTAGCTTTTGTGTGTGTGTGTGTGTCGTTGTTGTGATGCCGGCCGGCATGTGTGCAGATGTCGCCGACGGTGTTCCCTGCTGCACCGTCCTCGACGCCCTGTGAAGACAAGGTAGGGAGACGCTTCTTGGAAATTGAGATTCCGTCGGAAGACGAATGCCCTGAAGGGTCGGTGCCCATCCAAAGGCTCGACCTGGACGTCGTGACCAGAGACACATTTGCGTTGGGTACAAAGGCCTTTGCTCCTTCCGAAAAGGCCGCCGGCGATCGCTTCGACAGATTCGTAAGTCTTCTCCTGCAATAAATAGACATTAAGGTAGTGTTTGGGTGTGCGTTTTGATAGATTGATTAAATTTTACTCTCTTTTTTGAAATTATATGATTTATAATAATAAAAATAGTATTTTTTAAAAAGGTGTAATAAATAATAAATAAAATAAGTAAAAAGATAATGTATAGTATTTATTATAATAATATGATGATAATTTTTTTTAGAAGTTGTGATAAATAATGAATAAAATATGTAATAAAATAATAAATAATATTTATTATATTAATATGATGATAATATTTTTTTGAGAGTTATGATGATGGTATTTTTTAAAGAGTTTTCACGTCTAATATTGTATAATAAAAAATGTAAAAGTTGTTTAGTAAATAATACCATAGAATGATGTAGTGTATAGTGAAAAGTGTGGTTATACAGTGATAAATGCTCACACAAATTGGACCTAAATGGGGTTTGTGTACGTTTGAAAACTTGAAAAAGAGAAATTTTGAATTTTTTTTTAGATTTTTAGGTATTTGTATATATTGAAAATTTTGAATATTTTTAATTTAAAGTATATTTTTTTTCATCATTTTTCACATATTGAGTTGGGATTGTGGAAATTTCATTACAACGTAATTTCCTAACATCATGCGTCTTATCTAACATTCTTCAATCATTGTTAAACTTACGAGGAAAATATAAAATTATATTTAAAATATAAAATATTTATAATATTTAAAAATTAATTTTTTAGAATTTCCACCATGTGTACAAATAGATAGACCTCAAAAGTTTTTCATTTCCTAATTTTAATTTTCCTTTTCCTTTTTATAAATTGCTAGTTCTCATATTTCCAGCATATACAAACTAATCATAAATGTTTGTTTGTATACATTAGAAATTTAAGAAATAGAAATTTAGAAAAAAGAAAAGGAAAAAGAAAAAAAAAGGACAATTTGTGTATTGAAAAATTAATTTTAAAAAATTTAGTAATATTTTATATTTTAATATTTTAAATATAATTTCACATTTTTCTTGTAACCACGAATTTAATAATGATTGGAGAAGATTTGGTAAAATGCAAAAAGTTAGAAAAAATTTATACGATGAGAAAATTTAAATTTTTTTCAAATTTTCTAGGTATACAAATACCAGAAAATCTAAATTTTTTTAAAATTTTCTTTTTACAAGATTTTTAACCTACACAAACCTAAATTACTCGAACATGAAATGTATTAATCTTGAAGCTAGATTAGATTACATCGATCTAACTTGATATATCAATGTGGCACGTATATCTATACAAAAGTACATAAATCTCACATTTTTCATGTTTTCCTGTAATGATATATATATCTATATATATATATATGTCTTTCAGTGGGGTGTAACTGCTGCGAAAAGTAATTACGAAAGAACTGATTTCTTCTACGGCGGCGGAGCAACCATCAACGCTTACGCGGTGCCCAACGTAGGGCCTCTGGACATCAGCGCAGCCGTGATGTGGATCATCAACCATGACGCCGGCGCCATTCTTAGGGTCGGTTGGCAGGTACGTGATCGAGCACGTAATTAATCTCGTTAAAATAGTCTGAGATGATTCGTGATTGATTGATTTAGAGTTCCTCTCGAATTAGTTAAGCATTGATTAGCGACGACATTGCAGGTGAAGCCTTCGTTGTATAATGACACCAAGACGAGGCTGTTCATGGAGTGGTCGGTGAGTTCGATCGCCCTAGCAAATTAGTTTGCCATCGTCGTGGCTTCATTTGGTATGATTTTTACTGTAACTAGAAATTATTCTTAATATAATGATAACCTAAGAGATTTTTAAGGTAATTTCATCTTTTTTTTAAAAAGTGTATTTATTTTTTCTCATTTAATACAAGAAATATTTTTTCTTACTCCCTACCAATTCAAAAGAAGTCTGAGATAATTCTACTGTATTAATGAACTTTCGAAGGAATTTGAGACCATATATGAGAGGTTCGTGTCTTTTAAAAGAATGAAAAATAGTGAAAAATTTAATTTATTATTTCACATCATTTCTTATAATTTTTCGTATTTTTTAGAGACAAACTCTTATAAGTTTTAGTGAAAAGTCTTTCAAACTACTACTAGAATATATATCACTTTATGGTTACTATCGTCGTCTTCTTCCTCAATCTTCACTGTGCTTTGTTCTCTGGATTGATTTGATTTGGTGCAGGCAGACCATGATAAAACGATATGTGTGAACACCCAATGCCCAGGATTTGTGGTGGTCAATAAGATGCCCATATTTGGCTTGGTCCTCACCCCCCTTTCCATCTACTTGGGTCAACAAATCGTTCTCAAGGTTTACATATACCGGGTATGATTTGAATGTTTGATTCAACTTCTTCGTATATTATGCTCAATTCATGGACTGATCATGCATGTTGTACATATGTTTTGATGGGTACCTAAAAACCAAAGGACCCTACCACAGGTAACTGGTGGTTGGCCATAGGGAACCCTCGAACACACATAGGATACTGGCCAGAGGCCTTATTCAACAGCTTCAAGGACGCGAACCAGATCAATTTTGGGGGGTACGTTACCTGTGAGCCCAACAAGAGGTGCCCTCCCATGGGCAATGGTGTCCTTGGTGGTGCCATACGTGGAAAAATCCAACCTGGGTGCTTCATCACCAACACAGAGTACTACACCAGGCTCGGCCTTACTTTCAACCTCACCAAACATGAAATGTCAACTTACACTACTGACACTGCCTTCGCCACAGTTGGCCCATTTGAGGATGTCGATGGCGAAAACACCCTTGGCTTCACCTTTGGAGGACCTGGTTATTGATATTTGATTGTGTTCTATGATAGCTTATAAAAATGCACTCCTAAAAGTCCTTGAACAATAGGATAAGGGTCCTTCGTAATATAATGATAAGGTCAATCACATCACACTTGATGTGAGACTATTCCAACACTTCCCTGCACTTGTGGCAAGTTCTTAAATTGACAAGTATCATTCTTGCATTATCTAGGTGAGGTGTTCAAACCAAAGTGACTTACAAGACACATGTTGTGAACTTGCTCTAATATCATATAGAAATTCTTAATTACTACTATTGGGAAAATGATCCTCTTTTCGCAACTACGTCACGGTTGCCTAGCACTCCTCAACTCGTGTGCGTCCCAACAACGCGTGTCTCCTCAAGTTGCTCGTCGGCAAAGGCACACAAGCTCTCTCTCACAGTAACGATGTAGGTGGAAGAATGAAGAGGAAGAAGGAGATGGACACAAATATTTACATGGTTCGACAGAACGGCCTATTCCACGGGGTGCTGATTCTCTATTGATCTTCTTGTCGCCAACAGGCAAAGCTCACGATGAGATCTACAGTTTCTCCCACTTGCATCGACACTTTCTTCTCTATTACAGCAGTCATACTTACAACAGACATGTTACACCATATATATAGTGAAACACAAATGAGAACCCTAAGAGACGAACCCTCAAACATATCGCTAGCCTCAAACATATCGCCACCCGGCAACCGCATGGATGTTCTCGGTTGTCGGAGCTGCAGCTGCCTGTGACTTGTCTTCTGGCCACATGGTCCTCCAGCTAGCTACTGCTGGATTGACCTAGCTGTCGGTTCTCCTAGGTTGGCTGCCGCCTGGTTGTCTGGGTTATACTCCCTCTCCGCTAGTCTTCGGCTCCCACCCTCTCATAACTCTATGCTAGTCCATAGACTTAAGGCCGTATACTTACGACCGTAACCTTAAGCCGTAGACTTAAGGCCGTAAGGCTAAGGTTCTACACTCTTGCTCCTGGCCTTCTACGCAACCCTGGATGCCCAATACCTGGCTACCGCCTTGTGACCCCAGCAACCGCTTATTCTTTAAAGAAAGCTAGCCCTTCACTCTTGCAGTTTAACACTTGGGCACCCGATTACTTCTTCACGGCTACCGCCTCGTGGACTTGGCTACCGCCTACTTTCTGGTGAAAGACCGTCTCCACTCCTTGCAGCCCTAACAATCTCCAACTTGGAGACTGTCTTTCAAGTAAATGCCTGGCTTTTGGTGTCGCATTCTATGGGTTCCACTACCAGCACCCGTCTCCAAGCTTCACATTCTATGAAGACCGATGAGACTCATGTAGAGTCTCAACTTCTTTGCCGTCATCACCTTAGTGAATATGTCTACAGCATTCTCTGCTCCCTTCACTTTCTAGAGATTCAAGCTTCCTTCCTTGACCTGTTCTCGGATGAAGTGGAACCTCATCTGTATGTGCTTGGACCTCGAGTGGAACTTCAAATTTTCTGCTAGGTAGATGGCAGACTAGTTGTCGCAATACAATACACTACACTCCTGCAGGTGGCCCAGTTTGGCTAGCAGGTTCTCTAGTAAAATCTTCTCCTTTGCTGCTTCTGCAATAGCCACGTACTCTACTTCGATGGTAGAGAGGGAAAGCATGCCTTGCAGCTTGGATCTCCAGTTCACAGTCATACCTCTCAAGGTATATAGTACCCTAAGGTGCTCCAGAACTTGTCCATATCTCCTCCCAAATTCGAGTTGCAGAAATCCATCAGCTCCGTTGATCCTTTCTGGTAGCACAGGTCGTATCCGGATGTCTCCTGCAAATACCGCAATATCCACTTCACGACATGCCAATGGTCCATACTTGGATTGCTCATGAATTTGCACACAGTCCCGATGGCATGTGCTATGTCCAGCCAGGTGCAAGTCATGGCGTACATGAGGCTGCCATAGGCAACCGCATATGGAAACCGAGTCATCTCCTCCTGGTCCTGTTCTGTGCTCAGTGACTGCACCTTTGACAACTTGAGGTGGGCTCCCAGAGGAAGATCTGTCTTCCTCTCATCTGAGATGTTGAATCTCCTAAGTACTTTCTCCAAGTACTTCTCTTGGTTCAACCTCAACGTGTTGGCTGCTCTATCTCGGATGATCTGTATCCCGAGAATCTGTCGGGCCTCACCCAAGTCCTTCATCTCGAACTTCCAGCTAAGTTGACCCTTCAACTTCTGGATCTCCTCTATGCTAGAGGTTGTAATCAGCATATCATCTACATAGATTAGTAGAATGATATAACACTCCTTCATTCTCTCAACGTAGTAGCAGCAGTTTGCACCGCATCTATTGAAGTCAATGGTACATATAAAGCCATCAAATTTCTTGTACCACTGCTTGGGCACTTGCTTCAACTCATACAGACTCTTTTGCAACTGACAGACTAGTCCAGCTCCCTTGCATATAGATCTTCTCATCCAGATCTCCATAAAGAAACACCATCTTCACATCCATTTGTTCTAGGAACAAATCTTCGACTGCCACTATGCTCAAGACGGTTCTCACCGTGGTCATTTGTTAATAGCAGGAAGTTGGTGGACGGTGAATACCTGTCCAAAGCCCTGGAAACCCTCGTTGATTTTCTGGGCTCAGGTGTCATCATCTTGCTCTCTTGTTTCAACTACCACTCCTCTTTAGCCGGTTGTCAGGTTACAAGACCCAATAGTCACTTGACCGACTCTGCATTTGAGCCTTTGGCAGACCTGCCATGAATCTCCTGGATTTGCTCATTTTGTTCTCTAAAAGTCTGGTCGTCTTCTACTGACTCCCTCTCCTATTGGTCTAGGACCCTTGGGGGCCCCCCGCTAGCTTCAACTTTTGGCCAACTCTAGACTATCGATTGTCGGCATTCTTCAATCGGTTGCTGGTTGGCACTACTCGACTGCCACTCAATAATGACTTCGTTTCTGTATTTGTATAATTGCTTCTCTTTGAAGACTACATCTCTCGCATGGACCACCTTCTTGGCTTCGTCATCTCAGAGCTGGTAGTCGAGATACTTCCGTCTGTACCCAATAAAGTAGAACTTCTTCGATTTCAGGTCCAACTTATCCCTCTTGTCTTCCCTGACATTCTGGTAGGATAAACTCCCAAAAATACGTAGATGAAAGAGACTAACCTACTTCTCACCCCACATTTCTTTTGTATCTAGAAGTCAACTGGGACTGATGGCCCCCAATTTATCAAGTAAGTCGTCATGCAGCCTCATGCATCGAGCCCTCTTGTTCAGTATTTGGTTCATCCTCTTAGCAACCTCATTCTACTGAGGGGTTTTAGGTACCATCCGGACTCTCTTGACTACTTCTGTCTCACAGAAATCGATGAACTCCGTACTATTATATTCACTTTCATTATCAAATCTGATGCACTTCACCTTTCTCCCTATTTGGTTTTCCACTTTTACCTTCTAGTTCTTAAACTCTTGGAAAATCTCTGACTTGTGTTTGAGAAAGTGCACCCAGACCTTCTAGGTAGAGTCATCGATAAACGTTACATAATACTGGGTGTCACCTAAGGAACGAACGGGTGCCAGCCCCCACACATCTATGTGAACCAGGTCTAGCTTACCTGGCTTTGGACCATCAACCGCCCTTGAGAAGCTGACCCTCTTCTGCTTCCCCAAGATGCAACTCTCACAGCTCTCCAGACGAACTTCCTTTAGTTCTGGAATTCTTCCACCGGCATCTAGCATCTTTAGTCTCTTCTCGCCTATGTGTCCCTGTCGACAGTGCCACTGCCTAGACACCTCTGTGGCGGCTACCGCCATTGTCATTTGACTATCTGCCTCACCTCTCGTGAGATATAGAGTTCCTGTCCTTTGGCTGGATGCAACCACCCGAATGCCCTTGTTCACTTTCCACTTGCTGCTTCTAAAGCCAACATGGTGACCCTCATCGTCTAGTTGGCTAACGGAGATTAGATTCTCGGCCAATTTAGGGACATACCTCACCTCCTAGAGTCTCCAAAGTCCCTGCTTCGTTTGAATCCAGACTTCACCTCATTCGAGAATGTCCAAACTTGTATTGTTGGGCAGATATACTTTCTTCACTGGCATCTCCTAGTAATTTTGCAACAACTCCTTCCAGTACATCGTATGGAACGACGCACTTGAGTCCATTACTCATGTATCAATTGGACTATCGACACAACAGATCAAGGCATCACCTACATCGTCTGCCAATGCATTCACCCCAACTACCTTGCCAGCTATCATGTCCACCCTCCTGGGTTCCGGACACTTCGAACGGAAGTGCCCAAACTTACCGCAATTTCAGCACTTGATCTCTGCATGGCTCTTGCTCTTGCTGTGTGATTTCTATCGATAGCCAAACTTCCGACCCTGGGACTTGCTGCAATCCCTGCTCTCCACATTGAGCGTTGATGTTGACGCCTCTCCACTACTTTTTTGGTGGATATCCTCATTCAACACCAAATCCGACACCTTCCTCATGTCCAACCTTTCGTGTCCCAATGAATTGCTCATGAAAATCACCACAACTGACCAGCTAGCTGATAGCGACGAAGCAGGAACAACGCCCGGACCTCGTCGTCGAACACGATCTCCACTGAATCCAGTTGGGTTAGGATCGTGTTGAGTTCATTTACATGGTTGGTTGCTGATGTTCCCTTCTGCATCTTCATGTTGAAGAGTTTATGCATGAGAAAAACCTTGTTGGAAGTCGTTGGCTTCTCGTAGGTATTGGACAAGGCCTGCATGACTCTAGTTGTTGTAGTCTCTTTGATAATGTTCAATAACATGTTCCTTGTCAGTGACAGTCTGATTAGCCTCAGAGTTTTTCTGTCTAAAATCTCCCATTGCTCCTCCTCCATCTGCATCTTCCAGAATCCACAATCCTTTTCGTCGAACTTGTCAACCTCGTGCTTCCTCTCCTCTGCCATCACTAACTATTTTCAGGATTCTGGATGGAACACTCCGGTTGTTGCTTCCCTACAGCCGGCTACCGCTTCTCCTGCCAGATGTCATTTGCTCCTGGCAATCGTTTGCTCCCAGTGGCACTCTCCTCTGGACACCGCTCTACTCCGCCAGCTACCGTTTCTCCTATCGAGTGTCGTCTACTCCTAATGATTGCTTGCTACAAATGACACTCTCTTCTAGACACTACTCTGCTCACTCGGCTGCTGGCTGGTTCTGCCTAGTAATCGACACCTCCACCTGTAACTGTGAACCTAGTTCGTGTTCTCCAACAATGCTCCCACTCAACTTAGAAGCTCTAATACCAATTGTTGGGAAAACGATCCTCTTTCCGTGACCACGTCACAGTTGCCTGACACTTTTCAACTTGTACGCGTCCCAACAATGTGCATCTCCTCAAATTGCTCACCGGCGAAGACACACAAGCTCTCTCTCACAGTAACGATGTAGGTGGAAGAAGGAGGAAGAAGGAGATGGATGCAGATATTTACATGGTTCGACAGAACGACCTACTCCATTGGGTGTTGATTCTCTATCGATCTTCATATTGCCAACAGGCAAAGCTCACGAAGAGATCTACAATTTCTACCACTTGCGTCGACACATTCTTCTCTGTTACAGTAGTTGTACTTACAACAAACACGCTACACCATATATATAGTGAAATACAAATGAGAACCCTAAGAGATAGACCCTCAAACATATCGCTAGCCTCGAGCATATCGCCACCCGATAGCCGCATGGACGTCCTCGGCTGCTGGAGCTACAACCGCTTGTGACTTGTCTTCTAGCCGCACAGTCCTCTAGCCAGCTACCATTGGATTGACCCGACTGCTAGTTCTCCTGGGCTGGCTGCCACCTGGCCGGTCGGGTCATACTCCCGCTCCACTGGTCTTTGGCTCCTGCCCTTTCGTAATTCTACGCTAGTTCGTAGACTTAAGGCCGTATACTTACGGTCGTAACCTTAAGTTGTAGACCTGTGCTCTTGCTCCTGACCCTCAACACAACCCTAGATGCTTGATACCCAACTGCCACCCTATGACCCCGGCAGCTGCCTGTTCTTTAGCAAAAGTCGGCCCTTCACTCTTGCAGACTAACACTTGGGCACCTGGTTGCTTCTTTGCAGCTACCACCTCTTGGATCCGGCTATCGCCTACTTTCTAATAGAAGACCATCTCCACTTCTTACAGCCCTAACAACTACTTGATCAAATCACCTTTTATCATCTTCTACCTTAATTAATTACCATATATGTTTATTTCTCTCTCTTGATTTTTCACACTTAGAACATGTGTTCCAAGTGTATGATCTTCTTTCAAAACAATTAAAACATGATCATTTAGATATGCATCAATTTATCTTCTTTTTTTAAATTTCTTTACACATTATTAGAAAATTCTGTCATTAACATATATATCAAATGTCTTGTCACTCTCTAAGTATTTCATAGAAAACAAATTAAATGAACCATACAAACACGCATAACACAATATGGGTGTGTTTAATTTAGTTTATTGGAATCTATACAATAATAATGATATTAGAAGTGATTTTAAAAATTTAAAAAAATTGAAATCAAACGAAAACTAATGTCATGATTTTGTTTTTAAAAAATTGGCATACGATCTACCGAAGCCGATGTGCCAAAAACATTTAAAATGTTTGTGTAGATCATTGAATGGATAAAATCTAAGAATTTATACTCAAT
>JAMKPZ010008487.1:0-20819 GCA_024699675.1 Amphibolis antarctica
ATAATATTTTGAGTATTTGAATATTTATTTCTTATATTTCAAATATATTTTAATCTTTATAATTATATATTTTAATATTCAAATAAAGATTACAGATAGCTTAGACTCTTATCTAGAAGTATTATAATATTTTAGAATGTTTTGTTAAATTTCAAATGGTTGGACTTGTTATGGATTTTAATTTCATATTTTGATTATAAGTTTCAATTTAATGTAAAACTTTATACTTCTTTGATTTAATTTAGCATGAATTTCAATTTAATATAAAACTTATATATTGTGAATTAATTTAATATAAATCTCAATTTAGTGTACAACATAATATTTTTTAATTTAATTTGAAATAAGTTTCAATTTAACGTAAAACTTGATATAAGTTGTTTAAGTTTTAATTTAATATTTTTATACGAAACTTAAATTTTAGTTTGATATAGGTCTCAATTTATTTTGAAACTTATAAATTTTCACTTAATATAAGTTTCAATTTAGTGTGAGACACATTAATTTTAATTTTAATTTTAATATAAGTTTCAATGTAATTTGAAACTTAATATTTTAAATTTAACATAGGTTTTAATATGAATTTCGATTTGAGTACAAGAATATATTGACATGATTTGTATATTTGAACCTTTTTTTTAAAGTTGAAATTTATGTACATCTTTACACTGAGATATTCAGTTAATTTTAATTTGAAAACTTGGTATCTTTACTTCTAAGATGTAAATTTTATATTTGATTTAGCCATCACCTGTTTGGTTGGGAGGGTAGCATGTCTATTGAACATCTCATCAGTCATTAACATGAATTACAAATGAAAGACTCTAGTTTCCTTCTTGAATAAAAATGAACTCTTTTCTGAGGTAGTAGGCAGCTATATGAGTGGGTTCTGCACTCAGAAAATTTCGTCTGCATAAATTATGTAATGAAGATTGAATACATATATCTTTCATTAATTACTATGAATACATATATCGATCCACTTTGAAAAGGCAAAGAGGATGTAATTTTGACAGGTGGATTGAATAAAGCATCATTGTATTTGTATTACCAAAATATATTTTCCACATACTCTCAGTTCTACCAAACGTGACATTTTAGGCTTTTACCGTGCACTTCAAAAAAAATGCTTGAATCAGCAGTAAGAAAATTTTCAAAACACTTAAATTTAAATCAACATTAAATGACCAGTAAAGTGACCCTTAGATTTCCAAATATGTGATCAAATAATTTCAAAATTTTAAAAAAAACACTATCTGCAAGATAAGCACCTTTTCCAAAATTGGATTGTTAATGGAAAATCAGGCATGCAACTATAAATTGCTTGGAAGCCTGTGTTTGAGCAGAAATTGCAAGTAGATGTGGATGATTAGAACTCAGAGGTGAATTATTATGTCAATAAATTGCTTTAAAGAGTCCCATCATGGAGATGAAACTTCTATCCTAGCATTTCTTCCACCAAGCATGTACTTTTCCTTTAATTTTGGCTTTAGAGAAACTAGCTAAAGTCAAAAGGTCATTGATATTTATATGGTTTTAATGTGAATATGATAGCTTATATATAATTTTTTAATGAATTGGACAATAACATCTTCCCTCTACATAGACAAAAAGCAACATTTTATTTGGTCAAAGTGAATATACATTAGTGTATGAACATTTTATTTGGTTCAAACTTTTCTCATCAAAACTTGTTTGGTGGAAAAAAGGATGATTTTTCAAGATTAGGGGAAAATTTTTGTTCTTACTCCATTTGATGATTTCCAAAAAATTCATATTCGTTCCTTATCGGGAGGATGTCGTGTCGAGTATGTTGGGAAATATGTCGTGTAGTGAGCCTTCAATGAGCGGAAGGGTTGGTCTCATAGAGGGGGTGTAGATTTGCTTGCTTTTTCAATTTGGGTAATGAAAATTTTCGTAGCAACCTAGTAAATGATGATTGCACAGGCGGAAGCATACTAGACAGTGGGGCTTTTGGCGAGGAAGAAAGGGCGACTGTCAGCCATCTACATGGAGGAGCGTCCGATGATGCAATAGATGACCGAAGGATGCAGCACTAGTGGAACGTTGTCTACGTGGAAAGTTGCTTTTTTGATCAGCCATTTGCACAGAAGAAAGGGGGAGATACAAGTGGAAAGGAGGCTGAAATCATGGGACAGCGAAATCGGAAAAGGCACAACTATGGTAGCAAGGCTTCTTCGGATAGCATGCACAGAGTAAAACACGTTTACCTGTCAAAGCAGGCAAAAATTGAATTTACCTACTCTAAGAATACTGGAGTGGTTTGAGTTGGTTGATTGCAAGAGATTTGGGAAGAAGAATTGATGGACAACTCGTGGCTTTATAGCCTCATCCACAAACCAGCCTACATTTGTTGAAGAATACGTTTGACAAGTGGACGCGTCTAGATGAAGACACTAGAGGTTAATGAAGAGTGGCCATTCATTGATTTTAAGTTTTATTTGTATTTGTTGTAAATATTAATTCGGTGATTAAATAATATGAGATGTGGTTTTGTAATTTTGTAACTATTTTGATAAATGTGTGAAAATTTTATAGTTGTAGTTTTTTATATTGTAATGTGAAAATTTTGATGTTAACATGATGGCAGATTCAGTAATACTAACCATTGGACCTTGAAGTAGAGCTAGTCTAACTCGTAACTTGCTAGTGGATTTGTTCTAAATGAAGAACATAGATAGACATATATATGCAATCATCAATAATGAAGAAAGAATTATTATCATTAGTGAACTTTTAAATAAAAATAATTTTTTTCACGAAAATAAAGATGAAACAACAAAATTATGATTTAAATGAAAACAATCAAGTAGGGTGGGGAAATAGATGGTGAGAGAAGTCTTATTTCACCAATTATGGTAGACTAGTCATCAAGCATTGAAGATGGCGGTGTAGTTTTTTCTTTACTATAATCAATTGATTAATGGAAAAAGACTTATAAGTGATATAAAGATTTCAATTAGTTCCATTCTTAGACTTATAAGTGATATAATGGTTTCAATTAGTTCCATTCTTTGATTTTGATTTGAGTCTATTTTTTTCCCAACACACTCTCATATTTGCAATGCTCTCATTAGAATACCATACAAATGTCTAGTGTGTAGTGTATGTAAATTAGTTTTATACCATGTGGATTTTACTTCAATAAAAACTAATTGATTAGTGGAAAAAGACTCACAAGTAATGTAAGGATTCCAAAAAAGGGTGTTTCTACACCTAGGAGAGCATTTGTGTACTAAGAAATGGTGGGAAAGGAAATCAAGAGACAATCATTTCCCATTAATTGGATTTTAAACAGTGTTTGTGTTAATGCGAAATAATGGGAAATTACTTCCTCCGATTTCCCAACCTATGGAAATAAAGCATGATTTTCTAACATCCATTTCCAATATCCCTTGTTATGAATACACGAAAAACCAATCACCTAACTTGTGGAGGAGCCATCAATGTTGTGATCCCGAATACCTTTTTTTACACTAATCTTCAAAGTCTCCTCTCTTGAGTAATTTTCTGTCAAATCTCGTCATTTTCATTTTCCATCAATTTTTAAATTCTCGTCATTTCTTTTTTTATCATTTTTGTGTATACAAATAGACTAGAGAAAGTGAATTCCTTTTGACTAAAATTTGTCTTGTTTGTGCCAATTGGAAATTATGGGAAATTTAATTCCTATGATTTCCCATCATATGTAAAATCCTCATTTCCCATCTCGCCCCTATTCACAATCTCCACGGTCTATAATGTTCAATTAAACTTTTATTATTAAACTTTAATTTTAAAAATTTATTTATTTATAACTTTCATTATTTCAATATTTAAAATATCAATAATAAACTTTCCTATCAATTCTTACAATGCACACACTCAAAATTTAAGATTTCTCTTATTTCCCAAACGTGCACAAACAATCTTTACTTTTGAAATTTTCCTTCAAATCTCATTATTTCCATTTCTCATCTATTCCTAAATTCCCATTATTTCATTTTTCATAATTTCTAGGTATACAAAAGAGCCAAAATATACTCTGTATTTTGATGGAGTAGTGAACCGTAAAGGGAGAGGAGTAGGGGTAGTCTTGTTAGATCTCCAACAGTATATGACTCCAATCTCCAAAAAAATATTATTCTGGTGCTTCAATAATGAGGCAAAATATGAGACTTGCATATTAGGTTTACAGTTAGCCCTCGATTATCAGGTGAAACAATTGAAGGTAATGGGTGATGCCATGTTAGTTATTCATGAAATAAAGGGGCAGTGGAAAACCAAAAGTTCCAAGTTGATCTCTTATCTGAAGTTGGTCCAATAGTTAGCCAAACAATTTCAATCTATCACCTTTCATCATATCAAGAAGTAGAAAAATGTATATGCAGATGCGTTAGCAGTATTGGCTTCTTGGATTTAGTTAGCTTCTGATTAGCAGATAAATGTGCAAGTGGCTAGCTTATCCAGACCTGCTCATTACTGTCTAATCGAGGAGGAAAACAACTCAGAACCAGAGAAACCCTGATATACCAACATTAAGAGGTACTTGCAAGAGGGTACCTTTCCCACAAAGGCAGAGCTAAAAGACAAAAATACTTTGGGTAGGTTAGCTGCAAAGTATGTGATTGGTGGAGGGACTCTTTACAGGAGATCGTACAATTAGATGCTTCTTAGATGTGTAGACAGCACAGAGGCCAAGGTAATTGTGACTCAAGTCCATGTTGAGATATGGGGTCCTCATATAAATGGAATTTTATTAGCTAAGAAGATAATGCTACAGGATTACTTTTAGTCAACTATGGAAGCTAATTATTGTCAGTATGTTAGACAATGTCACAGCTACCAAATTCATGCCAATATATTGCATGCACCTCCCAAAGAATTATTCAGTGTGGTAACACCGTGGCCCTTTTCAACCTATGGGATGGATGTAGTGGGAGAAATTCATCCTACAGCATCTAATGGTCATCATTTCATATTAGTGGTCATTGATTATTTTACTAAATGGGTGGAAGTAGTTTCATTTAGAAATATCACAACACAGGTTACTCAAAAATTCACAAGGAATCACATTGTCACTAGATATGGGATCTCTCACGAGATTATTACTGATAATGGAAAGAATTCCATATCCAAAAGTGTGCAGGACTATTTGGATGAATTGAAGATCAAACACCATAAGTTATCTCCGTATAGACCTCAAATGAATGGTGCAGTGGAGGAAGCTAATAAAGTCTTGGTCAATATGTTAAAGAAAACAGTGTAGACCAACAAAAACTAGCAAGAAAAATTGCCTAATGCCTTATGGGCTTACAAAACTACACCAAAGAGTTCCACAGCAGTAATTCTTTATTCTTTGGTGTTTGTTATGGAAGTTGTTCTACACATTGAATTACAGATTACTTTTCTCATATTCCTTAAAGAAGAGCAATTGACAAATGATGACTGGCTAATAGATAAATTATTGCAACTTGATTTGTTAGATGAGAAGAGGCTCAATGCCCTACATCATGTTGATTGTTATTAGAAGAGAATGGCTCGAGCATATGCCAAAAAGGTCAGACACAAAGCATTTTAACAAGGAGATCCAATCTTGAAATTAATTCATCATACAACAAAAGGTGAGAAATTTAAACCCAATTGATAGGGGCCTTTCCTAGTGCAGAAAGTACTCAATGGAGGGGCTACCATCTTGTCAACTACTAAAGGGGTAGAGTTGTTTGATCCGGTAAACAATTACTTCCTTAAAAAGTATCATACTTAGTCTAGAATTTACCTTACATTTGGCTTTATTTTGCTTCTTTTCCTTTTGTTCTTATTCTTTTTCTTTTATGTTCCCTCTTTGTTCCAACTATTTTTTTCCTTTTATCATCCTTCTTCTTTAAGTTCCCATTGCATTCCTTTGTGATGCTTACTAATGTTTTCAATGAGATCTCAAGGGAGGATACTTATCATGAGTGGAGAGTTCAATAGTCCAAAGCCCATATTACAAATTCCCATAAGGGTTTTTCAAGGATGATGGCTGAGTCATACACAATTCAGATAGTGCTACTCTTACCAAAGGATTTTCTATCCTCCTTTTACTTTGAGTGGAGAGACACCAAGTCCAAATAGCTCAAACCTAAGACGGGAGTTGAGGAAAAGATCAATCTGGTCAAAATTCAATTGAATCTCTCATCTTTTTCATCTTTAGCAAGCACCCTAGAGTGATCCACCTAAAAATGGTGAGTTCCTTTCTCTATATCCTTGAGTGTAGAGTGAGAATGATCATTCTCTGTCTTATAGAGTGTGAATAAGCTTGGGTAGGGCTAGGTAGAGAATTGAGAGATCATTTCTCTGGAACAAAGAAAAGGGGGAAAATAAGGGGGAGAGGTGAAGGGGAAAATAATGAAAAGGTGGAAAAGAAGGAAAATGCCGATAGTGTCAGGATTATTTGGAGTTTCACTAGAAAAAAAAAGGAAAAGAAGGAAAATACCAGCAGTATCAAGATTGTCTGTAGTTTTGTTGAAAAGAAAAAAAGAAGAAGAAAATATTGGCAATGTTAGGTTTTTCTGGAGTTTTGTTCAAAAAAAAAGGAGGGAGAGAAAGGGTAGAGGCGATAATGGGGTAGTCACTTGCCCTCGATCATGCATGATAACAGGATCATTCAACCTGAGTGTCTTGGCTTGGGGCCAAGTGAGGATCAGTTTGACTGTCCACCTTCAATGAGTGTTCTACCATTTATGACAATGATGAAGATTTAAGATTTAACACTTCTTCTAAGTGTTGGGAAAAACCCCCGCGACCTCATCACTGGTCACCCGGTGCGTCTCAACTCGTATGCATCCCAATAACGCACGTCTCCTCGAATTGCTCACCGGCGAGAACACACTCTCTCTCACGTTGTTCGTCTTGAGTGGAAGAATGCTAGGTGGATGAGAAGAAGGAAGAAGAAGAATGAAACGACACAAGGATTTATATGGTTCGGCAATAGCTTACTCCACAGGGTGTTGGTTGTCACTTCTTGCACTGCTAATAGGCTTTCTCGTAATTCTTGCACATGAAACAATGTGTTACAACCCTATTTATTGGGTACACACGAAACCCTAATCTCAACATTAAAAAAGACCCCTCGATCTCATCTATAGCCGGCATCCAGAAGGACACATCTGGATGCCGAGACCTACTTCCATCGTGCGCCTACTCTAGCAACTCCTAGGTCTCCAGCAAGTTTTCGTTGGAGCGTCTCGACCGCCTAGGTCGGCTTCTAGATGACCAACCAATTGAAGCTCCCACCGTTCTGTTGATCTCGGCCTCTGCCTTCTCGCACTTTTACGCAAGTCTGTAGACTAAGCTTCGTAGACTTAAGGTCGTAAACTTAAGGTCGTAAATTAAGGTCCTTTGCACATGCTCCTGGTCCTTTGCACATCCTGATCCCCGATTTATAGCTATTGGCCTGTGACCCAATTTCCACCTGCTCTCTAGCAGAAGCCCATTTTCAATCTACTGCCTCAATACTTTAGCATCCAGATTCCTACTACGTGATTGCTAGCTTGTGAACGTGGCTTCTGCTTGCTCCCTGGCAGAAGACCGTCTCCACTCTCTGCAGCCTCAACAATCTCGCACTTGGAGACTGTCTTCTGGATAATCGCCCAGATTCCTATAGCACTTGCTGAGGGTTTCGCAACCAGTACCCATCTTCATGCTTCACATTCCTTAGAAACCGATGATACTTATGCAAAGTCTCAACATCTTCACCATCATCACCTTGGTGAGCATATCTGCAGCGTTCTCTACTACCTTTACCTTCTGGAGATTTAGACTTCCCTCTTCGATTTGTTCTCAGATGAAATGGTACATCATCTGTATGTGCTTGGATTTCGAGTGGAACTTTGGATTTTCCGCCAAGTAGATGGTGAACTGGCTATCGCAATATAGCACATTGTAGTCCTATTGGTGGCCGAGTTTGGCTAATAGGTTCTCCAACCAAATCATCTCCTTTGCCACTTCTGCAATGGCCACATATTCTACCTCGATGGTGGAGAGGGAAACCATGCCCTGCAGCTTGGATCTTCAGCTCACAGTCGTTCCTCTCATGATATACACATACCTTGAGGTGCTCTGGAACTTGTCCATATCTTCGCTCAAATCCGAGTCGTAGAAACTAGTCAACTCCGGTGATCCCCTCTGGTAGCATAGATCACATCTTGAGGTCTCCCGTAGATACCACAATATCCACTTCACAGTGTGCCAATGCTCGACATCCGGATTACTCATGAACTTGCTGACTATCCCGATGGCATGCACAATGTCCAGTTGGGTGCAAGTCATGGTGTACATGAGACTACCTATGGTAGTTGCATACAGATTTCGAGTCATCTCCTCCTGGTCTTACTCCGTGCTTGGTGATTGCGTCTTCGACAACTTGAAGTGGGCTCCTAGAGGAAGATCTATCTTCCTCTCGTCTGAAATGTTGAATCTTCTAGGTACTTCTCTTGATTCAACCTTAATGTGTCAGCCTTCCTATCCCAGATGATCCACATCCCAAGTATCCTTGCCCATGTCCTTCATGTCGAACTTCCAACTAAGTTGAGCCTTCAACTTTCAGATCTCCTCCATGCTAGAGCTCACAATCAACATGTCATCTACATAAATCAGTAGGATGACATAGCACTCCTTTATCTTCTTAATGTAGTAGTAGTAGTCTGTATTGCATCTGTTGAAACTCATGGTACAAATGCAGTTGTCGAATTTCATGTACCACTGTCTGGGTGTCTGCTTCAACCTGTACAAACTTTTTTGAAACTTATAGACCAGTCTGGCTCCTCTACTGATTTTCACATACCCATCTAGCTGCCACATGTAGATCTCCATGAAGAAAACCCATATTCACATCCATTTGTTCCAGGAACAAATTCTCGACTACCGCTATGCTTAAGGCAGTCCTCACTGTGGTCATATTGACTATCGGAGAAAATACGTTCGTGTAGTCGATTTCTTGAACCTGTTGGTACCCCTTGACAATAAGTTTGGCCTTGTATTTCTTACTATCGTCTAGTTGTTCCTTCAATCTAAACAATCACTTGTTATCAAGATCCTTCTTGCCTTCTGGTAATGGAGTCATTTGCCATGTTTGATTCTTTTCTAGAGATTGTATCTCTTCCCTTATGGCTAACTCTCACTAGTTCGTGTCTTCTGCTTCAATTGCCTCAGGGTAACTTCCTAGCTCACCGTCGTCTGTTAATAGTACAAAATTGAAAGACGGTGTGTACCTTTCCAGAGGCTTGGAGACCCTCGTCAATCTTCTAAGTCCTAGCATAACCACCCACCTCTCTTGCTCCAAATGCCACTCCTCTTTAGCTAGTATACAGGTTTCGCTACCTGATTGTCACCTGGCTGATTCAACACCTGAGTCCTTGGCAAACCTTCCATCAATCTCCTGAGTCAACCCTATTTGCTCTTCGAAAATCTAATTGTCACCTATCGGATTCCAATCCTGCTCGTTCGAAACCTGTAAGGAGCCCCAACTTGCTTTAGCCTGCAACTAGCTCTAGACTTTTGGTTGCCACTCTTCCACAACCACCTGCTAGGTGGCGCTACCTGGTTGTCGCTCAGCTGACTCTGCACTCTTATGTTTGTACAACTGCTTCTCTTCAAACATGACGTCTTTCGCACAAATCACCTTCTTGGCTTTGCCATCCTAGAACTGGTAGTCAAAATACTCCTGTTTGTACTCAATGAAGTAGTACTTTCTTGATTTCGAGTCCAGTTTATCTCTCTTGTCGTCACTGACATGCTGATAGGATAAACACTCGAACACTTGTAGATGAAACAGACTAACCTCCTTCTCACTCCACAACTCTTCTGGAATATAGAAGTTAACTGGGACCGATGGCCCCTGATTTATCAGGTAAGTCACCATGCTGACGGCTTTCATCTAGAACGACTTCGGAAACCCGATAAGTAACCTCATGCATCGAGCTCTTTCGTTTAGCATCTGGTTCATCCTCTCGGCAACCCCATTCTGCTACAGGGTTTTGGGCACCGTCCAGACTCTCTTGATTCCTTGTTGCTCACAGAAGTCGATGAACTCTCCACTATCATATTCACCACCGTTGTCTGATCTGATGCACCTAACCTTTCTCCCTGTCTGATTCTCCACTTCTACCTTCCACTTCCTAAAAGCTTGGAAAACTTCTGACTTGTGTTTGAGAAAGTGCACCTAAACCTTCTGAGTATTGTCATTGATAAACATGATGTAATACTAGGATCTACCTTCTAAGCGAACTAATGCAAGGCCCCACACATCTATGTGAACCAGGTCCAACTTTCCTAGTCTTGGCCCATATCTACCCTTGAGAAGCTAACTCACTTTTGCTTCCCCAAGATGTAGCTCTCACAGCTCTTCAAACAGACTTCCTTCATATCCGGAATGCTTCCATCGGCTGCCAACACCTTTAGCCCCTTCTAGCCCATGTGTCCCAACCAACAGTGCCACTACCCAAACACTTCTATGGCAGCTACTACCACTGATTGTTGGCCTGCCGCTTCACCTACCGTGAGGTACAGGGTTTTAGTCCTTTGGCCGAATGCATCCACTCAGATACCTTTAGTCACCTTTCACTTGCAATTGTCAAACACGACATGGTGACCCTCCTCATCAAGTTGAATAATGAAGATCAGATTCTTTGCCAGATTTGGGATGAACCTCACCTCCTAAAGTTTCTACAATCCCTGCTTCATTTGGATTCAAACTTCACCTCATCTCAAAACATCCAAACTAGAGTTGTTGACCAAGTATACCTTCTGTAGTAGCATTTCATGGTAGTTTTGTAATAGCTCCTTTCGGTACATCATATGGAACAATGCTCCTAAGTCCACCACCTATGTGTCGACTGAATTGTCAACACAACAAATCAAGGCTTCTCTTACGTCATCTGCCAGAGCGTTCACCACGGCTCTCCTAGCAAAATCTACCCTCCTAGGTTCCAAACACTTCGATCGAAAGTGTCTAAACTTCTCACAGTTCCAATACTTGATTTTCACACAACTCTTGCTCTTGCCACGTGATTTCTACTAGTACTTGCTAAAATTCCGACCTCTAGACTAGCTACATCTCCTGCTCTTCACACTAAGAACTGATGTTGATGTCTCTCTGCTGCTCTTTCAGTGGATATGCTTGTTCAACACTAGATCTATTATCTGACCCACGTCCAGTCTTTCGTGCCCCAACAAGTTGCTCACGGAAGTCACCACGACTGACCAGCTCGACGGTAGTGACGACAACAGGATTAACGAACGGACTTCGTTGTCAAGCACAATTCCTACTAAGTCCAACTGGGTCAGTATCATCTTCAGTTCGTTCACATGGTCAACCACTGACGCCCCCTCCCACATCTTTAAGTTGAAGAGTTTGCGCATAAGAAACACCCCATTGGACGCTGTCAGTTTTTCGTAAGTATTGGACAAAGCCTTCATGATGCCCACTGTTGTCGTTTTCTTAGCAATATTGAACAATACGTTTCTTGCCAACGACAACCAAATCAACCTTAGAGTTTTTTGATCAAAAAGCTCCCACTATTCCTACTCCATCTTCTCCAACTTCTTTCCCATTAGTGGCTGGTGAAGATCTCTCTGATATAGATTATCTTTCATTTGCATTTTCCAAAAATTAAAATCTTTCCCATCGAACTTGTCGACACTGAGCTTCCTCTCCTCAGCCATCATGAGCTTCTTTTAGAATCTGGGTTGATCTATCTAACTACCGGTCTCCGCAACCAGTATCCACCCTTCCTACCGGATGTCATCGCCTCTAGCCAACCACCTGCTCCTAGCAGCACTCTATTCCGAACTCTGCTCTATTCAGCCAATTTCCATCCTACTCTACCCAGATGCTAGCTTCTCCACCTGAGACTATGTTCCTACTTCGTGTTTTCCAACAACGCTCCCATCTTGACTTGGAAGCTCTGATACCAATTATTGGGAAAAACTCTCGCAACCTCGTCACTGGTCACCCGGTGCACCTCAACCCATACGCGTCTCAACAACGCACACCTCTTTAGGTTGCTCACTGGCGAGAACACACACTCTCTCTCACATTGTACGTCTTGAGTGGAAGAATGCTAGGTGGATGAGAAGGAGGAAGAAGAATGAAGTGACACAAGGATTTACATAGTTCAACAACAGCCTACTCCAAAAGGTGCTGGTTGTCACTTCTTGCATCGCCAATAGGCTTTATTGCAATTCTCACACACGATACAACACGTTACAACTCTATTTATAGGGTACATAGGAAACTCTAATCTCAGTGTTACAAAGGAGTCCTTGATCTCATTGACAACCGACATCCGAAAGGACACATTCGGATGCTAGGACCTACTTTTGCCGCACGCCTACTCTGGCAACTCTTGAGTCTCCAACTGGTTTCCGTTGGAGTGTCCCAACTGCCAAAACTTCTAGGCTGGCTTCCAAATGACCAACCGGTTGAAGCTCTCACTATTTTGTTGATCCCAACCACCACCTTCTCACACCTTTATGCAGATTTGTAGACTAAGCTTCGTAGACTTAAGGCCGTAAACTTAAGCCATAGATTTAAGGTTGTAAACTTAAGGTCCTTTGTACATCCGAATCCTCGATATGCGGCAACTGGCCTATGAACCGGTTTCCACCTGCTCTCTAGCAGAAGCGCCTCTTCACTTTGCAGCCTCAATACTTCAACATCTGGATTCCTACTACGTGGTTGCTAGCCTGTGAACCTGACTTCCGCCTGCTCCCCTAGCGAAAGACCATCTCCACACTCTACAACCTCAACACTAAGATTGGTCAAGATCTCTATCTCCCCTAGGTGAGGTAGTTCATGAGTGGTGAGGGAGAATATGTTTCTATATCTCAGGATTTGAGTAGTACCAAGTGAATTGTTGGGGGCACGCCTTATCATTGGATACCTTCTACTTAATATGTGAGAGCCTCACCCAAGGCTATTTAGGGCAAGATTTAGTAAACCTCCTTGAGATCATCCATTTTGGCATTGGAGTATCAATTCATGTAGTTTACTTTTGCTTTTGGTTGGGTATTTACCTATTTTATTTTTGTTTGTACAGCCTTCTTTCTTTTTAGCGGTTCTATCATTTTTTCTTCTTTTGTTTTGTCTAGGTTTCCTTCCTCCTTTGTGTTCCTCTATTGATTTTTCACAGAATTTCTATTTTGTTTAAGGAAAAATTCTAGATGTTAAAAAAATGTAATCAATTTTTTTACGCTCTGTACTCTCTCAATATCATAAGGGCATTCATTATGGTGATAAGCCAGAGCTTTGAGCAAAGTAGGGCAATAGATTTACTAAACATCCCCTTTTGTAATTCTTAGAGTTTAAATTTTGTTCGTCTTGGGAATGTCGAACTCCTTTCCATTGCCTGTAATCTAGTGCTTCTTCTATTCCTTTGTAAATTTCTTTCTAATCTTGGCATCATTTCCAATATATAAATACTTCTTCTTCTTCCATATCAATAATATTGGTTATTTTTTCAAAAAAGTTGGAGTATTTATATTACTCATTTCTTCCTTTATTAAATGACCATAATATCAAAATAGGAAATACTTTAGGAGGTTATCTTCCTTCAGGTGAGGAGTGTATCTTCCTTTGGGTGAGGAGGTTTTTAGTTTAGATTATCATCATATGATTCAAGTTATAGGATAGGCAGACAGTGAAGTTTGGAATTCCCTCCTCCTAAGGGGATAGAATTTATGATTCATTATTTGTTTTGATCTCCTTTTTAGAAGGATGTTGTTATGAAACTTACGTTAATGACTTAGGTAGATAGGTTATATAAGTTGTAACATCTTTAAGTGAAATAACGTGGCACACACAAAGATGACCTTGAAGAGAAAAAGAAAGGAGTGAAATGGCCCATGATATAGCCTTCTTTCAAAAAAAAGAGAAGAGGGAGACAGAGGGAAGGCCAAGTCCCAGGACAAAGCATCAGAATTACTCCTCCCCAATGGGAGGGTCAATATTTTCTTGAATCTATTTTAGGAGGATTTTAGATATGGCCAGCTCCTGTTGGATGGCCCTGAGGTCTTTCCTTAGTTCTTGGAGAGTGTCCCAGACGATAGCGTAGAAACACGGAGGCTTGGAACTTGAGGGGTTTGCCTCTTAGGCCCTTTCATGTTGCCACTCCAATGACAACGGCGACGTTACAATTGCTCTCCTCTCCTCCACGTTGGGTAAAGGAGTGATGTGTTCCTCTTCTACATCTAGAACAAGAGTGTTTGCATCGTCTATTATGGGGACAGGGTCATGGATGCTCCCTCCCATGCTGTGTCGATTTGGAGTGTTTGATTGCGAATAGGTGCTCATTCTATCTGCTCGAGAAGAAGAAAAAGAAAGAGTAAGAAGCTACAAAGCAAACATTCGAAAAGCAAACTTGTTGTAGCTAATGGTCAAGAATGAGATGAATGAGAAATAGAAAAGTGTGAACACTTGGAGAGAAAATAAAAGCTCTTGCACCCATGGATGAGGAGGGAAATGAACCACTCACCCAATAAAAGCTTTTGCACCCAAATCTGGGTAAAGTTTATCTCCTTAATCTTGTTTAATCGTGGTTAGATTAGCCTAACACGATTTCTTTAATCATTACAGAGATTATCCATAACCTTGAGCGCACCGCCTTCTTTCTACAAATCTGGAGAAAGTCCTGCAACAGTGTGCGTTCATCAATCAGTACTCATTACTTGTTTTTCTTATTTGTTTTTCAAATTTTTGGAAGGGTTACGTGGCTTCTTTGGATTGGTCTACTTTACGGTTTTTATCTCCCTATGTCTGGTATAAAATAAATGGCTACTTGTAAGGGAAGTCCATTTCGCACTTCCAGCATTCAATTTGCTTGTGCTTCCTTGTTTAGTTGCTTATATTGCGATGATTCACTTCTCTTCAACTCTTTATTCTCTACTTTCACTTCCTTCTTCTTTTGCAATAATGGTGTTCTATGTCCTTGTTCCCAAAAAGAAGGTGGTACGAATGGCAAAAAGGGTCGTTCGTGCCAAGGATGCTGCTCTTGTGGCTTCTCCTCCTCCAATGGTGTTGGTTTCATCGTTTACATTAGATGACATTTTGACTTTGGGAGCTCCATAGAAGAAGCTCCGTGTGTCGAAATTGAAGTTCCTTAACTTTTTTCCTTCTCTTCTCCCTTTCCTAGGTTTTCTTTTTTTGAACTCTTACGAATAGAGTGGTTTTGGAATAGGATGTAAGTATCCCTGAGGAACCTTTTGGGAGACTCGATGAGGACTGAGGTTGGCCTTGGACAACCAAAGACTAGGGTCGTCGTCACTAGCCATTCAACTTTCATCTTTCGTAGAGACGGGGTTGACGCCACAGTTGTCGCAAAGGATAGGCTTGAGATGTGGGCTAAGTTTTTGATCCCCTGGTTGGAGTTTCTCAGCCTTGGTCTTGTAAGGCAACACTCGTGGATATTCTACTTAGTGCAGAAGATAGGGGTCGGTTGCTGTGATGGAAGAACGTGGTGTTGAGTGTCAGAGGATGGGGGAAGAGGATTGATGAGTAGGAGCCCGTTGAGTGGATTGGTCCTTGGAACCCTATTGTTGTTTGGAATGGTAGACAGGTGAAGCAATTACCTAAAGCAGAGGAGATCCCCACAGTACAGAAGTTATCCAAAATTCCTTTGGTTAAGTCTATCTGGAGACAAGCCAGGAGGGAGGAGGTGAAGAAAATGAGATAGACATAGACTTGGTTGGTAGAGAAATCACATCAGACTGTTGGCAGTAAGTTGAAAAGGCAGGAAGTTGAGATTATGCTGGCAACCACTTCTTAGACAACTCCAAGGAGGTCTGATGTTGTGTTTGCAAAGTCAACTACAATCTAGAAGTCATTGGCAGTTTTAGCTCCACTTGTCAACTTGGCGATAATGATTCCTATGACAAGTCCCCTCTCGAAAAATATTGAGCCTGCAGTTCAATTTGTAGTGAACCTAGTTTTGTCTGTTAATGGTTTAGTAGAGATGGAGATCCATACGGCTTCTGATTTAGCAATATCAGTTATGGCGACCTCTTTGGCAAAAAGTGAGAGGCCAATAGAAGAGTAGCCTTGCCCTAATAATTCGGAGTCCCAACATGGGTCAGATACCCTGTTGGATGATGCAGATTTCTGTTCTTATATGTCTTCTGGCCACAGGTTGGCAATGACAATGGGGGTACTTCCACTCATTCCCAAGACAACCTCATAGTTCAAGAATAAGATAGCGGCCAAGAAATATCAAAATTTGAAAGAATATCAAGCCTTGGGCACGAGGCCAATAGATTTTATAGAGATGAATGAGTTGTAGTATCTTTTTGAAATCCAAGGGTTGGAGAATTGTTTGATGAATGATCCTTCTCCAGTTTTCACATTGTTAGCGACAGAGTTGTATGCCAATATGTTTGCATATAAGGATCACATTGATTATTTTCTTTGGTGGCAAGTTTTTCAAATTACCCTTGCCTAGATAAAGATGTCTCTTGGTATTCCTAGCGGTGGCATTAATATTTTTCAATCCCTTTCAACCCTTCAATGGGATATTTCAGTAGTAAATGAGTAGATTGGTAATAGGTTGGGAAAGAGGAGATTGAATAGAGTTTCCTTCCTAAATCCACAAGCCAGATTGGCTTTAAAAATAATCATTCAAAATTTTTTCTAGAAGGTAGGGCATGTGGATGAACTATCTAAGTAAGGCCACTTACACCATAGTTAAAGGAATAAAGGTCAATTAGCCTCAAGTCATTTTTGAGCACCTAAGGAACATCAAGACCAAATTATTTTATGCAAACATTGTAATAGATCTATTAGCTCAAGTAGATGTTGATATCCTACAATGGGGAGCTCTGCATTATAAAATAAAGATGTCAGTTAGAGAATTGAACCGATTTAAGAGGCAACAAAACAAGAAGGGAATCGTAGAGAAGGAAGTTCATCTACCCCCTTTGCTAGAGCAAGTGCCTGTTATTAAGGAGGTTGTCAATGCCTCCCCTTCTATGTCTGTTTTGGTCCCTTAGTCAGAGAGGGAAGTTCTGCTAGAAGTTCAAACAAAGGTCTAGTGCCTAGAGGTTTAGTTACCCTTGTCTCCCCGAATTTTAGAGGAGAAGCATCTCCAAGGTCAGATCTTCACATCAAGGCCTTGTTGCAAATGAATAATTTGCCAGCACTTGATTTGTTTGCAAATGTTGAGGAACCTCCATCAGGTGAGCCTATGATAGAGTCAGAAATTCCAACTCTTCCTCTCTCTCCTCTAGTCTCCCCACCTATGTAGCAAATGGAGGAGATTCCTGCTAGGGTTGGAGCAGTTTTCGATTGCAAGTCAGAACTACAAGCATTCAGGGAGGAATTCATATAGTTTAAGAGTGATGTTCAATTCTAGATCGCCTTTTTAAGAGAGGAGAATAAGGCTGTGGCATCTCATTTTCGGGAGCTTAGTCATCATCAAGAGGAGTTAAGGGGCTTTTTGTCTAGACAATCATGGGACATTTTTGGTAACGACTAAAAGATCTAGGAGCTAGACCACATGGTGGCCGACCTGGATCAAAAGATTGTCCAAGCAGGTGAAAGCTTCTCTCAATTACATCGACTAACTGGTCAGATGGTGGATAAAATGGATAGTGGCCCCGAGAAAATGCTGAGGTGCCTATATACTAAGGTTGGTTGGGACCCTAAGAAAGGACTAGGGAAGTTGCAACAAGGCTGACTCTTTCCTCTTGAAGCTTTAGGGCATCATAAGGGTACGTCAACCTTAGGATATAGATGAGGGTTAAGAGGTAGAGAGTTTGAAAATATACAGTTTGTAAGGGGTGGAGTTGAGCATAGAGACTCTTAATTTTCTTGATTGTATTCAACATTTATTTCTTCATAATTCCTATTATGATCTTCTCTTGTGTGGGTCTAGGGTGTATGCCACAACCCTTTGGTTTTCAAATTCTTCTTCTTTATCTTGCTTTCTATATAGATGAATCTACTTCTTGCCATTTCTTCTTTCATTATCTTCTTACAACATTTCAATATATTGAGATACTTTGTATTTGGTTTTCTTGTGTAATTTTCTTCTCTCTTTATTTTTGATAGAGTGTTGTAAGTCCTCAACATTCATCTTTTCCTGCACATCAATCACCTAAGATTGCAAACTTGGTGTGTTTTCTACCTTGGATTTCAATTCATAGTTTCTCAACTTACAACTTTATCTAAGGAGAGGCATCTGTTGACACCCCAAATTTACAATCCTAAGCCTTTACATGCATTGTTGTGCCTCACTTAGGAGCTTATGGAGAATAGTATTTTTTTTCCTATCTCTTTTTCTTCGGACTCTCAGTAGTTCATTTAGAAATCTCCATGGTTCCTTTCTCTTAATTTCTTTCTTCTTTCTTTATCTTCATTTTCTCCAGACTCTCAGTAGTTTGTCTAGGAATCTCTGTCTTTCCTTTCCCTTAAATTTCTTTCTCCTTCCTCTATCTCTAGTTTATCCGAACTTTCAATAGTTCATACAGGAATCTCCATGGTTCCTTTCCCTTAAATTTCTTTCTTCTTCCTCTATCTCCAATTTATCTGGACTTTCAATAATTCGTTCAGGAATCTTTATGGTTCATTTCTCTAAATTTCTTTCTCCTTCCTCTATCTCCATTTTATCCAAACTTTCAGTAGTTCGTTCAGGAATCTCTATGATTTCTTTCTCTTAATTTCTTTCTCCTTTCTCTATGTCTATTTTTTCCAGACTTTTAGTAGTTCATTCAAGAATCTCTGTGGTTCTTTTTATTCAGTTTCTTTTACTTTCTTTCTTTTTTACTTTTCTTTGAACTTATAGAAGTTCACTAGCGAACCTCCATAGCTCTCTATTCCCTTTAGGTTGATAGAAACCTAAGGTTGAGGATGATAATTTCGGGTTCTCTCAAACTTACAGATGTTCAAAGTCTTTTCTTCCCTTAAGGTTGATAGAAACCTAAGGTTGAAGATAAGAATTTTGGGTTTTCTCAAACTTATAGAAGTTCGAATCTTCTTCCTTCTTTGGGGTTGACAAAAACTTAAGGTTAGAGATGAGATCCTTAGTTCTTTCGAACTCGTAGATGTTCAAAGCTTCTTCCTCCTTTGGGATTGATAGAAACTTAAGGTTGAAGATAAGATCATTAGTTGATGATAGTGAATATATGATTCTACTAGTTAATCATTAGAGAAGATTTTGTGTACTTACCATTTGATTATAGTGGAAGATTTAAAAGATTTGACAGATATTTATAAATTTTTTGAAATTTTCATGATGTGTATAAACACCCCTAGAAAATTTTCCTCTCTTGAATTTTAGTTTCTTTTACCTTTTATCTTTCCCAAATTTCGTTTTCATGAATTTCTAATGCACATAAACGAGCTCTTAAGGTACCATTAAAATTATTTTTCTCCACATTAGTATTTTGAATTCTTTGAACACCAGTACTTGGTAAAAGAAAAACATCAACATTTGTAAGAATTATTCAACTTTTAAGTAGTCACATGTGCCTTTCTCATTATATTAGAAAAACAAAGATCTTAAAGGTATCACAAAAATATGTAGAAAGTGCATTTTTAGATTATATCCTAATAATGAAAAAATCAAATATGTTCTGATTTAAACGAAAGAGCAAAATACACTGAGTAGAGATCACAAGTTTGGCCAATATTTCTAGAGAACTCCTTGAGAGATGTTTTTATTTTTTTCTCGTGGATACACAAAGAATGAAAGAAATTGCCTAGACTTAGTTGATAATATTGACAATAATTTTATGATAAATTTTTCTTATTAATTGTATGATAATAATAATTTATAACTACAAGTACACAATGTCAATTACATACATATACAAATTGTATTCACAGGAAATTAGAAATTACAAATAAGATTCTATTATATAACCACACAAGACACTAAAATGATATAAAATCTATTGTTTATTTTAAAACTAACAGGAAATCTATTTGAATAAAATAAATACTACTAAAGTGATACAATAAAAATATGTCTAATACATTTAACTAAATTTAATATGTAAATAAAGGGAAAAAGACTGATTTGGTTTATGCAAAAAAATAAAGTAATAACAAAAGAGAAAAGAAATAAACCCCTCTCTACTTGCAGACTAAGTTACCCATATCTGAGAATCCGATTTGCAAAAACCACACTTTGCAAAATAAAATCTATTACAAATTACTTCGTGAAGTACACGTTCCCAACAACATGCCTTCGAGTATCCTTCAAAACCCACAATGAATCTTGCTCAAGAACACCATTACTCGTACTTCACGTCACTCTCCGCGCAAAGATGCTTCAACCGTTGATCGCACGAGGATGTCCTTCAAGACGAACATCAGCCGGACGCTCGTGAGAAAGGGATGTGCGTGGGTAAAGGAGGCTGCGGAAGAAAATCGGGGAAAAGGGAGGAGTGGCGGCGGGGCCCGGCTGGAAAAAACTCCGTGCGGTGACCTATCATCATTTACAACTGTTGGTGCAGAAATTGCAGCAACACCCTTTTACTTCTTCTTTATTATTTCTATTCATGTAAAATATGTTTTTTTAAAAATATTATAATAACAGAGAAATATATAACCAATTGAGAAATTTAAAAAAAGGGTAAGAAAATTAAGCTCTTCATTGTTTCTATGTGAAAATATTAAAGAGAGTTTTCATATTTTATGTGACCAATTTATGGTCTTTTCCATTTAAGCATTAATTTGGTTCTTAAAAATACTTTTGCACATTTATCTCAACAACTTTTAATTAATTAATAAGTTCAATTGAATATCTAAAGTTAAATCTAAATAAGGTGTAATTCATATATTT
>JAMKPZ010008547.1:0-13087 GCA_024699675.1 Amphibolis antarctica
TCCCTCTTTTCTCCTCCCTCCAAAGGATTTTCTCTTCTAAATCTACAAATTCAGTCCAATCTTCTTGAGATTGATGAAGGCCCTCCAATACCCCATCTTGTTAAACTTTTAGGTCAGATTTTGCTTGTTTAGGCCCTCCAATACCCTTGCTACCCTCTTTTATCTTACATGATGCAAATTCCCTCTTTTCTCCTCCCTCCAAAGGATTTTCTCTTCTAAATCTACAAATTCAGTCCAATCTTCTTGAGATTGATGAAGGCCCTCCAATACCCCATCTTGTTAAACTTTTAGGTCAGATTTTGCTTGTTTAGGCCCTCCAATACCCTTGCTACCCTCTTTTATCTTACATGATGCAAATTCCCTCTTTTCTCCTCCCTCCAAAGGATTTTCTCTTCTAAATCTACAAATTCAGTCCAATCTTCTTGAGATTGATGAAGGCCCTCCAATACCCCATCTTGTTAAACTTTTAGGTCAGATTTTGCTTGTTTAGGCCCTCCAATACCCTTGCTACCCTCTTTTATCTTACATGATGCAAATTCCCTCTTTTCTCCTCCCTCCAAAGGATTTTCTCTTCTAAATCTACAAATTCAGTCCAATCTTCTTGAGATTGATGAAGGCCCTCCAATACCCCATCTTGTTAAACTTTTAGGTCAGATTTTGCTTGTTTAGGCCCTCCAATACCCTTGCTACCCTCTTTTATCTTACATGATGCAAATCCTCTATTTTCTCCTCTCTCCAAAGGATTTTCTCTTCTAAATCTACAAATTCAGTCCAATCTTCTTGAGATTGATGAAGGCCCTCCAATACCCCATTTTGTTAAACTTTTAGGTCAGATGGCATGGAAAAGAAGGGTTGACAACCTAGAGGAGAGGCAAATAGCACTTGGAGGAAATGCCAGCGGTTGTACAGACCAGATGGTTCTAGAGTAGAGATTGGCAATGGTTGTGAAGGTGTGGTGGCTAGGATTCAAGGATGTTAATCCCTAGGGTTTTCTCCTAGGCTTTGGTACCATGTGAAGGAGAAAAGAAATGACTCAATATCAACCCTAATGGTGGATTACATATATATAGGAATTTGACTAAATGGACATCCAATTACTTATAACAACCGAACCAAGATAACATGTCAACCCTAATAGTTATATTTCTTTGAAAATAAATATAAATACATGTCAGAAAAAATTAATTAATTAATTAATTTTTGGTTCCTAGGGTACAAGCCTATCAACTTCATTCCATGGCACCTTAAAACTCTGGATTATGCTCTGTGAATAAAAAAGAGTAAGATCAATTTTCTTTTCCATGTCATTTGAAATGAAGTTAACCATCAATTCCAAAAGAAGGATTCAGAGAAAATGACCCAACCAACCACAAAGTAACTCGGTAAGAATTACATTATCAAATTAGTTGCTATGGTTAAAAAATGCTAGCTCTATTTATAAATGAGAAATAAATCACTGTAGTCATTTCATTTGAGAAATGCACTGACACATTTATATCATTCAAGGTGATTATCAACCTGTAAGTCTGTAACCATCATATTGGTAAATAAACTGTCATGAGTAAAGACAAGATTGTAATGAACCTGAGACATGACAAGCCGGTAACCATATGATTGTGTGGGAGCTCCATGAATGAAGACAATTGTGCCATGTTGACTTTCAGATGAACCTAAAGAAGACAGTTACTCATAAGAAATACAGTGAAAAGATAGAGATGGATATATAACGTTTGGTTCTTTTCTAGTAACATATGGCTTGAGTTAGTCAGTGACATGATAAAATATCATGATATACCAAATCCTTATGGTAATGCCTCTTTCATGCTACACTAGTTTGCAAACCTGTAATTACAAACTGTTACATAGTCCAAAATCAATTATACATGTATGTAATTAGAGATTATTTACTAGAATGAATTCAAACATATGATGCTTTAAATAAGAAGGTCCCATATTTAGCACGCAAACAAAAGTATGGTAGTGCAGAACTACTACTAGTTGCAAAATTATGTGCCTCTTTTTTTAATAGATTATTGATTGTGCCACTCTTTTCTTAATACTTATAGTCTTTTACAAAAAATATTGATCGTTCCTCTCTTTTCTTAATGGTCATATTCTTAGAAGTAAAACAAATCCAAACATTATAAAAGGCAATGAATATCACCTGTTTCTCTGACAAACCACCTAAACTTCCCTGACTTGACATAAGAACCAAATTCCTTCCCTTTTTCTTCTATTCTCTGTCAGAAAACGAGAGAAAGAAATCAGAAATATATGAAAATACCAGTGAAACATCAATATTCTGATTGATTATTAAAAGGAAAGCATAAAAAGTTGTGGCATGATGATTTAACCCAAAAGCAACGGAATGTCCAAATAAATCTATAAACTGACATAAAGCTCCAGATGGATTTTCAGTAACTGAATGCAAATTTATTGATTTTTCGTGTATCTAAAAGTACCTTAATAGATATTGATATTGAAGTTATTACACACCCCAAGAGCCTCATTCCATCTTATAAAATGTACAAAATTTGATTTCATTTTTCTTCCAAAATTGCTTCGATATTTTTGAAATTGGATCTCGTGCACTAAGGTTTTCCCTTTAAATCATTTCTGTTGTGTTAACGTTTATTCCACATATTGTGCAATGTTTTTGCATTTTCTAACATAAAAACAGAAACTGCACTGCTAACATTATAGTTGTGTAGTCAAAAGTAAGAATTCAAGAAAGAATTTCAATCGACCAAATTATCAATTTCTAGTCCAAAACAAGGAAAGGCAACATTGGCAACAAGAATTTAATTCCTTAACATATCCAACTTCCTGTTGAGAAAACCTGACCACTCACTCACCCAAGAACTAGAGAAGGATAGAGAGAAAGAACATAGAAATAAGAACACTAGAAATTTACGTGGTTCAACAAGTTGCCTACATCCATGGCCACATAGGAACTCTACTATTCAATTAGGCATCGATGCTTACAAGTTACAACAATTTCATCCCATTATATAGGGATTCCTTACAATAACACTTCACACAAGAAGTTACCATAATACCCTTACACTAGGTCTATCATGTGACCTAGACAACGTAACCGCTCAACTGAAGGAGGTACCTTATAATTTTGAGTCAAACCGCATTTGTAACCTACTTAGACAATTTCTGGGTTTGGTCATATTGAAGCCTGATAGTTCAGTTAAGCTGTGTCTAACCTAGTCAAACCGTTTCTGGGTCTGGACATATCGAAGCCCAATAATTTAGTTAATACATGTCTAACCCAATTAGACCATTTCTAGGTTTGATCATATCGAAGCCTGATAATTCGGTTAAGTTGTGTCTATCTCGGTTGGTCTCCACACCTGATGTCAAGATACAACCCCTCTTACAATCTTTTTTTCCACTAAGCTTGAATTGAGTTCATATGTAATGACTCTATCTTCTTCAAGTATTTTAGAGTCCAACTAAGGTCATGCATGAACTTAGTTTTTAAATGCCAACACTTTTAGTCAGCATAATTAAGGGATTTTTCTAACTTGCTATTTGTTTCAACACTAGTGCATCTTCCTCAATAAGCTCTGATGAAATGATACTTGGACCTCGAATGTTATTAGAATTCTTTACAAGGCATATGACACTAAGCAGTTCATTGCAATCTTGCTCCTTATTTAGTTCTTACAGAAAATCTTTCAGCCATATTAATTCCTTGATAGTTTCTGAAATGACCACATATTCTACCTCAGTGGTTGATAGAGAAACCCTCCTCTACAATCTAGACATCCAACTTACTACAATTCCTCTCAGAGTAAAGACATACTCTGAGGTTCTTTTGCTATTGTTCATATCTCCTCCCAAATCTACATCACAATAACCTTATAATACAGTTCTGTTTCTCCTAAAATATAGATTGACACTTGAGGACCATTTCAGATAGTGTAGAATCCACTTTACTGCATCCCAATGTTCTAGACTTGGATCTAACATAAATCTGCTAACTCCCATTGCATGGGCTATATCTGGTCTGATGCATATCATTACATACATCATGCTACTAACTACACATGTATATGGTATTCTGGACATATAATCTCTTTCTTCTATTGTTGGTGATTGATCTTTAGATAACTTTGTGACCTCCCAATGATGTTTTGGTATGTTTAGCATTGCCAAGATTGAACATGTTAAGCACCAAAGGAGTTGAACATGTTGCATACGTCCATGACCACAATGGAATTCTACTGTTCTATTAGGTGTCGACACTTACAAGTTGTATATTTTATCCCATTATAGAAGGATTCCTTAAGACAATACTTTGCACAAGAAGTTATCATAATACCCTTACACTAGGGGGTGTCTAGGTCTACCATGTGACTTAGACAACTGATGGCACCCCATTTTTACACTACTCTCTATTTTTATGTTGTCTAGCATCTCATTTTTGCACGTCTTTTTTAGCCTCATATGGTTAACATGCCATTTTTAATCTTCATCTACATCACCTTAGGTAGCATCTTAAGCTATAACATAGCACCCCTTGCACTTTGTTAAGGGTTAACTGCCTTAAATGCATTTTTTCTGAAAAATCCAGAAAAACTTTTCGGCTGATGGCTTTTATTCAGCCATCTGGCTGTCTGTGACCAGATCCCAATAAAGCCACTAGAGTCCAAATACTTAGCATTTTCTAGTTCATCAAAATCATATTTTCAGCATTGCATTTTTCATCAGCCATCTGGCTATCCATGACAGAATCCCAATGAAGCCATTGAGATCCTTGGCTGCCTATGACCAGATCCCGGTGAAGCCTCTGGGGTCCAAGGTCTTGTTCTTTTTTCATTTTATCTAAATCACTTTTCTTGCTAATGGCTTTCCATCAACCATCCAGTCGATCATGACCGGATTCCAATGAAGTGACTAGGTCCATCCCATTTTTTGTCCTAGGATGTGTTGCCGCTCTTCAGCAGCATTAGCGGTCCGATCGATCATGACTGGATTCCAATGAAGCCACCTGGTCCAAGAACTTAGCACTTTTCCTTACATTAACATTACATCTCTTGCACATTTCCAGCAATTTCGCTCTAGTTTATCAATGTTATTAGCAGTTTTACTTTAGTACATCCACAATATCATTTCAACAACATTTCCAGCAGCACTGTCATTTCAATAGCATTTTCAGCATTACATTTTACCAATATTTTCAGCAGTCCTATTCCATTAATACTTCCAGTAGCAGCACTTTAAGTACATTTCCATCAACTTCATTTTCAGCATCTACACTCTTCAGGTTTTTTTTTCAGCATCTTCATTTACAGTAATTTTATTTTCAGTACCTTCATTTTCAACAGTTTAATTTTCAGCCTCTTCATCATTTGGGCACTTTCATTTTCATCAACATCTTTTATTTTCGGCAGCACCTTTACCATCAGCAACCATGTAATATCCTTTTCACCAACCTTTTTTCATTTTCAACGGCAGTTCTATTTATTTTATCTTTATCCACCATGCATCTTTGCCTCTAAATACCCTACATTACAAGAATCCCTTGCAATGTAGTTTTATCAACACCTCTTCATCATGCATTATCCTACAGCATCTTAAATACACTTTTACTAATTGCACTTGTTTCATCAATCCTCATTAGTCATTGCCCCGCGTTTTTATTTACATCAAAGGTTTCTACCAGCTTTTACCCGAAATTTCACTATGCATTAATATAGATTTCCATCGGGTTACCTGGTTTCTAACCGTCTTACCCGGAATTTTACTATAGCAATCGTTCACCTTTTCATCTGCAAACCCAGTATTTTACTGTTCATTCATGCAAAAATTTACTGCCATACCCGATTTCACTTCTCTATTCATCTTCTATTTTTTCTTAGTTAAACCAACAGAGCTTTAAATCATCTGATTCTATAACGGCCTTTAACCTGGCCTAATGTTTAGTTTATCTGATTAAATTAGGTCATCTAACTCTAATGTTAAGTCCTCTAAGCTTTAAATCATTTCTGCATCTTTATGCACTTCCCTCGTCCTGAAATTGTTTCTTCATTCTCTTTTCAATTTTATTGTCTTAACAGTGCAGCTTCAAAAGCAGCCTTGCTTCGGCACATACAACCTCAAAGGGCTTGAAGACTTTCTATAGCCCAAGACGACACCTTAAGGGCAACCATTTCAAAACTTTGCGTGTATTTATCACATCAACATTAAGTATTTACAGTACATCATACGAAGTCAGTAACTAAAGATCATTTTAAATTTTTAATCATTGAAAAATCAAGGAAATTTGCATGCTAATAGTCTTTCGTTAGCATGAAATTTTTCTCAGCATATGAATGCTAGTTGCAACGATATCCAACTTTTTACAGAACTTGCACATGTTTCTCTATCCAAAGTATAACCTTTAACATTTTGCAGCAAAACCAAGTGTATCAGACACTTGGTCTATTGCAGTTTGATTACAATAATATCTGTAAATCTCTCATTTTGGTGTTATTCTCAGTTGGTCAGCTAGGGCCATGCCGTTAGGTTGAGGTAGTGGTTGACATAGCAAAAAATACAAATCTTACTAGTCAAGGTAGTAGGAATAGTAGGAAATGGCAGAGTTTAGGTAAGGGGTATGTATTTAATAAAAGAAACTTTATAAACTAAAAATAGAAAAGACAAAAGAGGGAGAGACCACAACAAAGGGGGCAACTGGCAACGAGGGAACGACATAGGAGGAAGGAGAAGGAGCGCCGGGAAAAAAGGGAGGGAGTATAGCTCATCCTAGTTCATCTCCTCTCCACATCCTTCACTCGTCTGCCCTCAACAAGGTCTCTCACCCTAGTCCCTCTTCAACAGGTGAGACACCTTTACCGATCATTATGCAAGCCCTTATTTCTGAAGTTGCATTTTCTGTTGCTCTTATCATCTTCATTGTTATGCTTAAATCACTCTATCACTTGCTTGTTCATCATCAACACCTTTTTTAGCTTGATTATTTGCCTTTGCCTGTTTAAACACAATTTACAGTAGTATTTTACAGCATGTCAATTTTCATCCCAATAACTTTCAATTTATCAACATGAACATCTTTATTTCGGTTTTATTTAGTTTTTTCATTTAAACGTCCAACCTTTAACAACCAATGTTACCTTAAATCATGAACAACCAGAACATAATCCCTTTATTATGTCCAGTTTAGGTCAAATCAACCCAACTTTTACACTACAACATCAAAACACTTAATCAAATAATCAAAACCCTGTTTCGTAAGACAAATCCACACGGAAAATAATAGAGACCGATTTTTAATCAGTTACATAGGAATGTCTAACACCTTTTTTCCTTACGAGTACCCTACGTCCTTACCCAAAAACTAGTAAAAGTCTCAACTTTTTAAGCCTTGATCGGACAGTTCATGAGGATTGTGTGCTCACCCTTTTGTTTTTTTAATTTTCAACATAAAAATTAAATGGAGACTCCAAAACCCTTGACTACCATTGGTCAAGTAATTAGGTCAACAATTAGTTATCAAAATCTGAGTTATCTAAGATTACAACTTGCATCTGTAATTTTGGATGCACACAACAACGTAACCACTTAGCTGAATGGGGGGGTGCCTTATAATTTTTGGTCAAACCACATATGTAACCCGATTAGACCAGTTCTAGGTCCGATCATACCAAAGTCTGATAGTTTGGTTAAACCGAGTCCAACCTGATGAGTCATTTTTTTGGGTTTGGTCAAACCAAAGTCTAATAGTTTGGCTAAGTTGTGTCTAACCTAACCATAGTGTTGTAAGGTTTTTGATCATACGAAATGTAATAGTTCGATTAAATCGTGTCTAACCCAATCAGTCTCCACACCTTACACTCGAAACCATGAGCATTCAAAAACCCAGACGCACATGAGCGCTAAGACTTCTGAGAGCGTTTTCATTGATTTACAAAAACCATTTCTCAATAAAAATAATTGGCGCCCCTCGAGCACGCCGACAAAGCTTTCCTCTGTCCTTACTCTTATGCAAGATGCAATGTCCTTCATCAATACTAGAAGATGCCTACAGTTTCTGCTTGGAAGAAAAGAAAAGGCATTCCCGAACAAAACAACAGGAAATTCGTACGTATAGCATCTGACCGACATTGCCGTCCTCCGCCGGTGATTCGGGGAGCTGGATAGCGCTCTTGCTGGACGGATTGTCCGTTACGAAGCCGAAGGGGTTGAAGGAGGACGACTCGTCGCCCACGCCACGGCCTCCATTGTCGGGAGAAGAGGCACCGATAAGAAACCGCCGGGGCGGTTGCTGCTTCTTGCTCCACCACACTCTACCAGGAGCTCCCGACGACCGTGCGTTTACCGGTGGCAGTGGTAATGGCGGACGGTGGAAGAAGAGGAGAGCAGAAGAGGAAGCCATGGGTTGTGCAAAGACCACGCAGCAACGAGCACCGGTGGTTTGACGGGGAAAATTGGATTCCATGTTTCGAAAGGATAGCACGGGGTGAGATCATCAGATTCAGAGGCTTCCGTCTTCCCAGACTTCTCCGCCACACACGCTTCACCATCCGGAAGCGGCCGCTGGTGGTGATTAGATTGGTCAATTATGTCGTGTAGAATTGATATGACACCGTGATTTTAGTTTTTCGTGTATTATTTGTATCTTTACACCATCAATGAGTTAGTATAGGTACGATTTGTGATACAAAAAAATATTATTTATATCGATCAATAACATGAATTTGATCAACACGATTCTTTTTAAAACTTGACGTTATGACTTGATGGTCAGTTCAATGACTTGACAATCGATCTAAGATCCAGCGACCCCGTCTCCTTCATCGATTGCACGATCCATTCATGATTCACCTCCTTCCTACCTACATGACTGTTCATCCCGCAGTCCCTACCGACCTACACGACCTTCCACCCTTCCCCCTTGAGTGGGACGACAGGACTCGACACTGCGAATCGGTTGCCAGTTCAATGACCCGGTAACCAACCTAATGATCCGGTTGTCAGCCCAGGCACAGTTCCCCAGCCCACCTGCCCGTGCATACGACCATTCAACCATCAATATTTAAATTTAATTCAACATTTAAGTATTCAACAACTTAATAAATGAGACAATCAGCGATGCATATAATTAAATTAAGTTTTTATTTATTAATGAATTACGTATTTTATATTTACATTATTACAAATTTACAATTACATTTAAACAAAATTTACAACAAAATTAAATTACATTTTTTAAAAAATTACAAATTGAAAAATTAAAATGTTTTAATTATGAAATATTTAAGTTTGTAAGTTACTCTGTAAAATCTTCAACTTGATCTTGTTCACGGAGTATAGCAAACTTTCAGTCTTTTACACATTAATGTTTTTATTATATCTTCTTTAAGTTTGCATTTTCGGTCATCAAGCACGTTGTCACTCATGCTGAAAATTTGTTCGCAAACTACTGAAGATAGTGGAATTGTTAATAAATTCTTTATCATTATTGATAATATTGAAAAAATCTGTGATTGTTGCCTTCACCAATCTAAAACATCAAACGTATTTAAGTTAGAATGTTGAGTAAATAATAATGATCGGTGATTCGTTGCATTAAAAGTAATTAATTCGTGTCTAGATAGTATAGAATTATAATTATATGATGATGATGTTAGAATATCTTTGTCAAATGTTGGATCTTGTAAAAATGCCCAAGAATCTAAAGATGGTCTAACATTTGATTTTGATATTGTAGACATTGGTGGAGGAGAATGTTTTATTCTTAATCTATATCTTTGGGTGTATAAATCAAATATTTGATTTAATTATTCTTTTATGGTACTAACATTTAATCTTAAATCTACACTTAAACTCATTTGTATTCCTTTAATTAATTTACTAGCATATCTTATTTTACACTTAGGATTTAAGCATGCACTTAATATATAATGTAGGGATTTCATTCCAATATTTTAAAAAATTTTGTTTCATATTATTTACTATTGGTTCAAAAAATGGATATGTTTCGTATTTATTAAAAACTCATGAAATATCATATAAATGATGCAATGCATAGACAGATGTAGAATAATAAATTCTTAATAATCTATTGCTTTATAAAAAGGTTTTAAAAATTCAATAAAACATTTTATAATTTTAAAATTATTCTCAGTTAATTGTTTTTGATAATCATTACAATGATGATGATTATACAAAGATATTGGAATTTTATATGGTAATACACTTTCTAACATTAAATATAATGAATTTCACTTATGTTGAACATTTAAAGAGAATTTTTTATGCGGCATTTCAAAAGTATCACATGTTTTATCAAATTGTTGCTACCGTTTTCCTAAACTAGTTATAAAACTTACAGCATCTCTAATAAGTTCAATATAAATTTCAATTTCTTTTACACTTGATTGTACAATAATATTAATTATGTGACATACATCTTTGGTGAAATAATTTAAAATTATTTGGTGGACTTATTCTAATTTTAAACATTGGTATTGTTGGAGTATTATTAGCTGCATTATCAAAAGTTATACTACCAATTTTATTTCTAATTCTATATAAATCAAAAAATTTCATAATGTTTGCAAAAATTATTTCAACAGTATGTAGATGTTGAATTTTTCTAAATTCTATTAATTTTTTTTGTAAAATTCAATTTTAATCAATATAATATGCAGTTACAGTTATGTACTTATCCTTAATTCTATCCGATCAAATATCTGAAGTGCATGCTATACATATTATTATTGTACTCATAACATTAATAAGTTCTAATCTAAGTTTATTAAATGAATTCATAATATCTAACTTAATAGTATTTCTAAATACACTTTTATATTGTAGATAATATGCTTTACTAATATAATTATCAAAACGTTTATTTCCTCCAAAACTTATTGGTAAATCTTCTGAACAAATAAATCTAGCATGCAAGTTCCTAGCCCTTTCAGAATCATAAGTTTATGAACTAACACTACCCTCAGGAGTAAAAGAAAGTTGGGTTTGAATTATTTTATTCTTATTCCTATTTTCACATATATTAATATACCTAGTTAAATGACCTGTACCGTCAGATGTTTTGTAAGAGAAGTCGGCATTATAGATGTTGCAAAAGACTCGTTCCTCTTCTGTGTCGTTCGCTATAACTTTTATCATGATTATGTACTTTGACCAGATGGAAGTTTTCTTTTGAGACTTTTTTAGTGGCATAGTTGAAGTTGAAGCTCCAGTAGTCTTCATTGACGGTGTTACTTCAGCTTCAGGAAAGTTTTGTTGAAGATATTCGTAACCTCTAGAACTTTAACCTTGATAGTGTGTCATTGTTTGTGACTTGAGTGAGAAAATTTGAGAAATTGAGAATTGAGATTAGAGTTTGGAGAATTTGGAGTGAAGGAGATGAGAAGTGAGTTGGGTGAAAAATAAAATCCAACTCTCTCAATTTATAGAGAAAAGTTGGTTGAGTTGTTGAGGCGGAATTGGGCCGCCCGTTGTGCGAAAGTGGGCCGCTCGTTGGGCGAAAGTGTGTCGATCATTGCTACGTTAGTGTGTTGCACCTTGCAAGCTATGACTTAGCGGCTGACTCAGGCACGGTTCCCCATCAGCCCATCCTGCCTACCTGCACACGCGATTGTTCACCCTGGCTGCCGACCCAATGACCCGACAATCGATCCCCCCGTCGGTGACACAACCCGTTCTGCCCCCTCCCGTGCACTGGCGCACGCAATCGTTCACCCTACCGGCCACATGACCCGTTTTGCCTTCTCTCGTGCACACGATCGTTCACCACGTCGGTCGCACAACCCGGCGGCCCATCACCCCTGCCGATGACACGACCCATTCAACCCCCTCTCACGCACGTGACCATTCACCCCGACTGTCGACCCAATGACCCGACGGCCAAACCCCCCACCGACCAAACAACTCGTTCTACCTCCTCCTGTGCACACAATCGTTCACCTCGTTGGCCACACAACCCGATGGCCCATCCCCCTGTTGATGACACAACTTGTTTAGCCCCCTCCCGCGCATCGGCACACGCGACCGTTCATCCCAGCTATCAACTGAATGACCCAACGGCTAGTCCCCCCGTCAGCCACACGACCCGTTCTACCTCCTCTGTTCACACGACCGTTCACCCCGTCGGTCGCACAACTCGATGGCCTATCCCCCTCACACAACCCGGTAGCCTATCTCATGTTGGGCCGGGCTGTGCCTATTTCGTGACGAATGACTTATGGGTTCGACTCAAGCACAACCCACGGTACGAAAAATTTTCGTGCTGCCGTTGATCGACACAGTTGCTGATCAAATCGTGTTGGACCGTGTTAGGTCGTACCAACACGGCTCATTGACAAGTATAGTGGTAATGGTGAAGAATCCATAAGGTTGGCCCCACGGAGAACAAACATTTATGATTTCTGATTTACTTTTAAAATTTATATTTAAATATAAAAATCCCTATTTAAAAGATAAATTTATGATAAATCCTTCGAAAATACTCATGATAAGTTACAGTACATTTGATGATGAACTAACCGTTACTTTTAAAATCACCACTGATAATAATATTATTGTATAAATTTTAATATATAAATTTTTATTATTTTAATTACTACCTAATTTTAATTTCAATCAAGAAATTATTTCGACGAAAACGAAACTGATATATTGTGTTGTCCCTTATGATTATCGATTAATATTCTTGATAAATTAATAACAAAGATTTAGGATCTTTAAAGTGTACACTGGCCAGGCATAGACATTAGGATAGACCAACTGGTATTGAAAAATGTGATTACAGCATAAGGAAAATTATTGTTCTCAGTTGATGTGGAAGGAGGTGTGTTGAGCAGCAGCTGATTATCAGAAACTCAAAGAAAGAAAACAGTATAACCAGTGATTTAAGTTAAAAATCCCAGGAACAACATGATATTGGAAAAATGGTGGGGAAAAAGTACTCGTCCAACTATAGAGAGCATCAAATAGCTTTTTAAGTTTTTATGCAGAGATCCATGCCTGTGCTGTAAAAAAGAACTACCGGAAAAAAGCACGGATACCATAGAAAACCCTGGATGCATTCCTTCTTCTCCCTTGC
>JAMKPZ010008548.1:0-14400 GCA_024699675.1 Amphibolis antarctica
AAACCATCCTCGAAGCCATTCAGTTTGCTTTAGTGGTGGGTCAGGTAATCATTTAAGCTACATTACCTTCAAGTCTGTTTTAGGTTTCCTTTTTTTTTTTTTTTTTTTTTTCTTTTTTTGTATGCATGTGTTTATATGTTTTCCCCCCTTTTTTTTTATATAGTGTGAGCCAACTTCCCCTAAAAGGGAAGAAGACGAAGAAAAGAAGGAAGGACAAGAGGAAGAGGAAGGAGCTACTAGCAATCCCCTAGCCTCAAGTCCAGTGCAAGGGGATCTGGATTTAGGGCAGACAGAGACTTTTGCCGAGTAGCAACCAAGCGTTGGTGGAGAAAAAGATAGAGCAATGGTGATCTATTCTCCACCAACAGAACCACATTCAGCTACTGTAGAGGCATCAACTCCATCCTCCCCATCACATGTAGAACAGGCTCAGTAGCTTGGCACTAATCCAATGACTTTTAGAGATGCTGGAGCTAGGGCTAAATTTTAGATGATTAGGGATTATGATATTCTTTTCAGCAAACCAGTGGACTTTGATTTTATGGTTGAAATCAAGGATTTACTAGAATTTCAAGGGCTGCTAAGAGTTATCCCTAGGTCAAGTAACAATTTCAAGGTTGAAAATTTAGTTCCTGCATTTTATAGTAATCTGCATGAGGAGAATGGGGTGCTTGTCTCTAATGTGACTGATGTGAGAATCTATTTGACACCTAAATATGTATATGAGAGCCTAGGATTAAAAGATGAGGGTGTAGAGATTTTAGAATCATCTACAATGGTAGATTAGTCAGAGCAAGATATGAATAACTGTTTGGCCATAAACCCTCAAATTAATTTATTTAATAGGCTCAAACAAATGAATGGGAAGTTTCATATGATTGCATTAATCCTGATCAGAACTATATATCAAAGATTTGGACATGATGTAGAATTGTTCGTCTTTGTAAAAATTGCAACATATGCAGTACTTAATAAGATTCAAGTGAATTGGTATAGAGTTTTCATTTCCAAGATCACAAGCATCGAAAAGAAGTTATTCTATGGTGATCTTATCTATTAGTTGGTGTCTAGAACTCATGCCTTATTGAGCATCTTATCCCATTTTAAAATTGGTTTATTCTACAGCAGCAAACGCTAGTCAAAGTGCCTTTGATTTATCAAATTGGGCTATAAAGAAATTGAAGTCTAGGGTACTGACTACCAAAGACTTAAAGCTATTCTCTATAGAGGATCAACCAACACCACAGCTGTACAGTGAACCATCCACATCTCAATAGAGAGGATCAGCCTCTATGTTAGAAAAGGTGGACACTGTGTTAGATGAACTGGCTGCTATGAAAGTAGAAGTTGCAGAACTGAAGTCTAGATTCCCTTAGTAGTGATTGATCTTCCTTCTGATGTATATATATATATTTTTTTTTAAATTGATACAATTGGAGAGAAAGCTCTCCTGTCATGTAATATTTAAACTTTCTTTTAATGAAATGATATTTCAGATAGTTGTACTTTGTCTACAGTTCCAAGTTATGTATGTGTTCTTTTAAGTCTGTGTGTGTATAATTACATATTTCAATTTTTAACGAGTGTTAGTATTTTTAATCCCTTTTGAAAATTTTCTTTTCAAGCTCATAGTCTGATGAATTAACACAACTCTTGTTGAATTAAACCATTTTAGAGAATTTACGCTTTTCTTTTTTCTTTTAAACATTCTTGGTACACTCATATAAATTAAATAATTGTAGTTCAGAATATTTGACCTGCGTCATTAAGTTCACTTAATTGTAATTACCTTTAACCTCATTTGAATTATGAAATAACTCTTCTAAATTCATTCAAATGATTAATCTTGTTTAATTTCAGTAACCCTTTCGTTTTTAGAATTTTTCATTTTCTGTAAATAGAGTCGTATTTGGTTCAAAGGGGAATAACCCAACATAAGTCCGTGGGTAAACTAGATAACCCACGAACTTACTCGTGGCTTATCCCCACAGCTTTTACTTTCCTTTTTCTTTTTTTTTGGTTCGAGGGTAAATAGGATAACCCTCAAACTAACACATGGGTAAACTAGATAACCCACGGACTTACCCATGGCTTATCCCCACAGCGTTTTTTTTTTTTTTTTTTGGTTTGGTTCTTAGTTATTTTTTTCGGTTTGGTTTGAGGGTAAACAAGGTAACCCTCAAACTTACTTTGTGGGTAAACTAGATAACCCACAAAGTAGCTACTGCTATAATATTTTAACATTATGAACTAGTTCGAGGGTAAACAGGATAACCCTTGAACTTACTCCGTGGGTAAACTAGATAACCCACAAAGTAGCTCAAAGTAAAAAGCAATAACGGTTCGAATTAAACTCCTTTTTTACAAACATTATATTCTTATAATTATATTCTTATAACTTTTGTATATTTATATATTTTTATATATTATATATATATATTTTATATATATATATATATATATATATATATTATATGTATATTATATATATTCACCCTCCTTCTAATGCTACAAACTCTAGCTCTCTCCAACCTCTCTCCTCTTTGAAAATTTTAGAAAATGTTTTAATCTTTGACTATTAACTTTAAAATTTTCATGACTTTACGGATCTTCCAAATCAACTAATCCACAAGGATAAACATATTTAACAACAAATAGACCAGTCCATCTGAATTTCAATTTCCTTGGAAAAGAGTGTAGTCGTGAATTATATAATAAAACTTCTTGCCCTTTTTCAAATATTCTGTGTAGAATTCTTTTATCATGCCATGTTTTCATCCTTTCTTTAGCTATTTTCGAACTTTCATAGGCCATGTTTCTTAATTCCTCTAATTCTACTAACTGCATTTGTCTATTACTACCTGCTATTTTTATACATAAGTTTAGTTGCTTAAGTGCCTATAATGCTTTATGTTCTAATTCCATAGGTAAATGACAAGTCTTGTGATATACTAATTTATATGGAGTTGTCCCTAATATTGTTTTATAAGCTGTTCTATATGCCCAAAGAAAATCATCTAGCTTATTAGACTAGTCTCTCCTAGTGGTGTTTACTACTTTTTCTAAGATTCCTTTAATTTGCTTGTTGGCACTTTCAACTTGTCCACTGGTTTGAGGATGGTAAGGGGTAGCTAACCTATATAACGCTCGATATCTTTTCAATAACATTTCAAAGTTTTTGTTACAAAAATGAATTCCCCTATCACTGATAATTGCTCTTAGAATACCAAATCGAGACATTATGTTGGATTTTCAAAATCTCATCACTATTATAGTCATTAGTTTTAGTAGGAATTGCCTCTATCCACTTGGTTACATATTCTACTGCTAGGAGGATATAAACAAAATCATTTGAATTTGGAAAAGGTCCCATGAAATCTATACCCCAAACATCAAAAACCTCTACTTCTTGGATAGGATTTAATGGCATCATATTTCGTTTTGTAATTCTTCTTACTTTTTGGTATTGAGCACATTTTTTACAATATTTGTATGCATCTTTAAATAATGTTGGCCAATATTGGCCACTATGAAGCACTTTTAAAGCAGTCTTTTAGCTCGAAAATGTCCTCCAGCAAGTTGATCATGACAACACTGATTGAGTTTCAACTTCTGGGAGACATCTCCTTACAATCTGGTCAGGGCATTGCATAAACAAGTAAGGATCATCCCAAAAAAAATATTTAACCCTTGAAAAGAACATTTTCTTATCTAAATTACACTAATCATAAGGTACTAAACCCATAGCCAAATAATTAACTATATCAGCATACCATGGGCAGGGATTTAGCATAAACAATTGCTCATCTGGAAATGTATCATCTATTGGTGGATCAGGTAGGAATGAGGCATCTAATCTTGACATGTGATTTGCCACAATGTTTTCACAACCTTTCTTATCCTTAATTTCCACGTCAAACTCTTGCAATAGCAAAATCCATCTTATAAGCCTTGGTTTAGCATCTTTTTTAACTAACAAATATTTAAGTGTTGAGTGATCAGTGTAGATGATAGTGTAATTGACTATTAGATAAGACCTAAACTTTTCTAAGGCAAAAACCACTGCTACAAATTCTTTTTCAGTTACACTATAATTGATTTGTGTTTCATTCAATGTCTTACTAGCATAATATATTACTCTTGGTAATTTGTCTAATTTTTAACTCATAATTGCAACTAATGCATAGTTTGATGCATCACACATTAATTCAAAATGTTGAGACCAATCAGGTGCATAGACTATAAGTGAAGTGGTCAAGGCTTCCTTAAGAAAATTAAATGCTTTCGTGCATTCCTCATTGAATTCAAATTGTGCATCCTTAATTAATAATTGAGTTAAAGGTTGAGCAATTTTACTAAAGTTTTTAATAAATCTTCTATAAAAACCAGCATGTCCTAAAAATGCTCTTATATCTTTAATTGTTCTAGGAATAGGTAAATTAGATATTAATTCCACTTTTGCTTTGTCAACTTTTATCCCTTCAGCAAAGATAACATGTCCTAAAACTATTCCTCATTTAACTATAAAATGGCATTTTTCCCAGTTTAACACTAACTTTTTTTGTTCACATCTCTCTAGTACTTTCTGTAAATTAATTGAACATTTTTCAAATGAGTCCCCATATATAGAAAAATCATCTATAAATACTTCTAAAAATTCATCTATAAAATCAGTGAAGATGCCTATCATACACCTTTGAAATGTAGCAGGTGCATTGCATAGCCCAAAAGGCATACAACTAAAGGCAAATGTTCCAAAAGGACATTTAAAAGTTATTTTCTCTTAATCCTCAAGTGAAACAGGGATTTGATTATAACCTGAATAGCCATCTAGGAAACAATAATACTCATGCCCTGCCAATTTTTCTAACATTTGATCTATAAAAGGCAAAGGAAAGTGATCCTTCCTAGTTGTTGCATTCAATCTTCTGTAATCTATACAAACCCTCCAACTAATTTGAACTTTAGTTGGAACTAATTCCTTGTTGTCGTTTTCCACAACTATTATCCTAGACTTTTTTGGTACTACCTGGACTCACCCAAGAACTATCAGATATTGGATAAATTATGTCATTGTCTAACCATTTCAGAATTTCCTTTTTAACAACCTCTTTAATATTTGGATTTAATCTTCTCTATGGTTGCCTAACAGGTTTAATTTCAAATTCCAGATTTATCTTATGTTGACAAATAGTTGAACTTATACCTTTTATGTCTGACATTTGCCATCCTATTGCTCCCTTATGCTTTCTCAACACCTTTAAAAGATTTTCTATTTGTATTGATGTTAAATCAGAAGCAATAATGACTGGTAGATTCTCATTGTTCTCCAAAAATACATATTTTAAATTTTCTGGAACTGGTTTTAGCTCAAGCATTAGGTATTTTGAAGTTAATGATTCTGTATCCTTTTCAAATTGTTCTTCATTTGCATCCATATTCTCAGTTTCCTCACAGATTTCATCTTTCAACATTTCTTCATTCGATATTACACATTTTTCAACATGATCTAATTCCTCTACATTTAAGTCCTCATCTATTTTAAAAGATTCGATTAGATTAACCTTAAAATGTTTAAATTAAAGCTCTTTAAAATTCTTCTTAACCCCACTAAAAATATTCAGTTCTAATTTTTGATCACCCCAAGCTAATTCCATCCAACCGTCGGGGTATACATACTCATACATCTGGATGACCAACGTCAGCAAGGATGCATGCCGACGGCCTCATCCCGAAAGCTTTTCTGGGGCATCGAGAGAGCAGCTTTGCTTCTCTCAGTAAGATAAGTGAGAAATAGGTAAAACGCGACTATAGACATGGTAGCCACCGCTACGGACCTCTGGCTGAAGAACCAGAGATCTGGTGGGTGTACTCGTCTACCTACCGGACATCCAGGTTTAGGACCAGATGTTCAACCGGTATGCCGCTTCCATTTCCGGGTGTAGGGATTTCTGTACCCAGTCCCGAAAGACAGGAGAGGCGGACACCTTCAGGTAGACGGTCGTCTATAAGCGGAGACGACACGTCTAACAGTGGCCAGGTGCTTCAAAGAAAAGGGATAGAGAAAACCCGACGATATGCCCGTAAAAACATGTAAGAAAACATGGGTTTCCATATACAAAAACCCGACGAAGGAATCATGACCGAACTGATCTCGACCATATCGGGTGGATTAACCCAACAGGGAGGGAGGTTGCCGGTACCTTCAGAAACATATCTGAAGGAATAATACCCGAGCATGTCCTCCGACCTTTCCCTTAACATGGGGAAGGTCCAATACGGTTAGGGTTCAAAGGAAAGAGGCAAAGTTCAAAGCATGACGGTAAGGGAGAGAGGGCTTACCTGCAAAGAGACGCCGAGGATGGTCAGAGGTCCTTGCTCCAGTGCGGCAAGAGGACATCGGTGCTCCAAGCAACTCTCGTCCGAAATCATGCTTCAGAACCTCGAGAAAAGCTTCTCAGTACCATCAGAAAAAGCTTCTCCTTCAGAACGTCGGAAAAAAAGTCCTTTTTGCATGGAACAGAGGGCTCTTTATATAGGGAATTACCTTCCATTTTGGGTGATCCTAAGATGGAAACTCTACGTACATTTCGGTTTAATCCTGTGATACGCATGATTGATGGATTGCAGGATTTATGTAATTAAATCTTGCCATATCTTTCCAATAGATTTGAATTATTTACCCAGGCATCTACCTGGCAGCAGTGGCAGGTTGGCCAACGGCCAAGTAAGGGAGATTGACGTGCGTTAGGAATGTAACCGGGGGTCTGGGGGAGTTAGGCCGTGACGGAGAGTCGGCATTGTGCACCGGTTCATGATCTGGAGGCCTTGTACTCTACCCTGGAAGTCAAACTCTGCCCTTGCTTGCCTTGTATTAGCCGAAGTTCCGTATGGTCGACTGTTTTCTCTCTATTGACATCTGCGGGCGTGTTGATGAGTGTACCTGCATGTTGGTGGAAGAGTTCAGGATCGACCACCAAGGTATTTGATCGACGTCCCGGTTGGTGGCCGGTTGATTTACCCAACCACCTGATAGGTGCTAAACACAGGTTTCAACACCAGCGAAACTTCACCGGGGAGGAGTTTGGGGGAACCAGCTGTCAAGTGATATACCGGCAGGCTGGTGAGTGGCCGGTTGATTTACTCGACCGCCCGATCGATGTTAAGTATGCTGGTCAACACAACCATAGAGAAGATTAAATCTGAATATTAAAGCAGTTGTTAAAAAGGAAATTCTAAAATGATTAGATAATGATATAATTTATCATATATCTGATAGCTCTTGGGTTAGTCTAGTATAGGTAGTACCTAAGAAATCTAGGGTAACAATTGTAGAAAGGGATAACAAAGAATTAGTTCCAACTAGAGTTCAAACTGGTTGGAGGGTTTGTATAGATTATAGAAGACTTAGTGCAGCAACTAGGAATGATCATTTTCCATTGCATTTTTTAGATCAAATGTTAGAGAAACTAGCAGGGCATGAGTATTATTGTTTCCTAGATGGTTATTCAAGTTATAATCAAATCCCAGTTGCACTTAAGGAACAAGAGAAAACAACTTTTACATGTCCTTTTGGAACATTTGCCTTTAGTCATATGTCTTTTGGACTGTGTAATGCACCAGCTACATTTCAATGATATATGACAAGCATTTTTGTAGACTTTATAGATCATTTTTTAGAAGTGTTAATAGATATTTTTCCATATATGGAGACTCATTTGAAAATTGTATAAGTAGTTTAGAAAAAAGTGTTAGAGAGATGTGAGCAGAAAAAGCCTAGTATTGAATTAGGAAAAATGTCATTTTATGGTTAAACAAGGAATAGTTCTAGGACATTATTTTTGCTGAAGGGATAAAAGTTGACAAAGTAAAAGTGGAATTAATATCTAATTTACCTATTCCATGAACAATCAAAGATATAGGAGCATTTTTAGGACATGCTGGCTTTTATAGAAGATTTATTAAAAACTTTAGTAAAATTTCTCAACCTCTAACTCAGTTGTTAATTAAGGTTGCAAAATTTGGTTTTAATGAGGAATGAATGAAAGCTTTTAACTTTCTAAAAGAAGCTTTGACTACATTACCTATAGTTTATGCACCTGTTTCATCCCAACCATTTAAGTTAATGTTTGATGCATCAGACTATGCTTTAGGTGTAGTATTGTGTCAGAAATTAGATAAGCTACCAAGAGTAATTTATTATGCTAGTAAAACATTAGATGAAACACAAATTAATTACAGAGTAACTAAAAAAGAATTTCTGGTAGTAGTGTTTTCTCTAAAAAAATTTAGATCATAGGCAGTCACACTATCATTTACACTGTTCACTCAGCACTTAAGTACTTACTAGTGTAAAAGGATGCTAAACCAAGACTAATTAGATGGATTTTGTTATTACAAGAGTTTGATTTAGAAATTAAAGATAAGAAACGTTGTGAAAACATTGTTGCAAATCATATATCTAGGTTAAATGCATCATTTCTCTCTAATTTGCCAATAGATGCCACATTTCCAGATGAGAAATTGTTTATGAGGAATTCTTGTCCTTGGTATGCTGATATAGTTAATTATTTAGCTACAAGTTTAGTACCTCATGAATGATCTAGTTTTAACAAAAATGTTTTTTCTATCTAGGGTTAAATATTTCTTTCGGGATGATCCTTACCTTTTTAAGCAATGTCCTGATCAGATTGTAAGGAGATGTATCCCAAAAACTAAAACTCAACAAGTGTTATCATTTTGTCATGACCAACCTATTAGAGGACATTTTGGAGCTAAAAAGACAACATTAAAGGTACTTCATAGTGGCCTATATTGGCTAACTTTGTTCAAAGATGCTTATGAATATTATAAAAGATGTGTTCAATGCCAAAAAGAAGGTAGAATTGCAAAAAGGAATATGATGCCATTAAACCCAATCCAAGAAGTAGAAGTTTTTGATGTATGGGGTATAGACTTCATGAAACCTTTTCCAAATTCAAATGGTTTTATTTATATCCTCTTGGCAATAGAATATGTAACCAAATGGATAGAGGCAATCCCTATTAAAACTAATGATTCCACAATAGTAATGAGATTTTTGAGATCTAATATAATTTCCCGTTTTGGTGTTTCAAGAGCAATTATTAGTGATAGGGGAACTCATTTTTGTAACAAAAACTTTGGGAAATTGTTGAAACGATATGTAGTGTTGCATAAGTTAGCCACCCCTTACCATTCTCAAACTAGTGGACAAGTTGAAAGTGCTAACAAGCAAATTAAAGCAATTTTAGAAAAGGTAGTAAACACCACTAGGAGAGATTGGTCGAATAAATTAGATGATTCTCTTTGGGCATATAGAATAGCTTATAAAACGATATTGGGAACAACTCCATATAAATTAGTGTATGAAAAGGCTTGACATTTGCATGTGGAATTAGAACATAAAATATTATGTGCTTGTCATTTAAATATCAAAACAACAGGAAGTAATAAACAAGTACAATTAGTGGAGTTAGAAGAACTAAGAAATATGGCTTATGAAAGTTCGAAAATAGCTAAAGAAAAATGAAAGCATGGTATGATAAAAGAATTTTACATAGAGTATTCGAAACAAGAGAGGAAGTTTTATTATATAATTCAAGATTACACTCTTTCCCAGGAAAATTAAAATCCAGATGGATAGGTCCATTTGTCATCAAACATGTTTATCCATATGGAGCAGTAGATTTGGAGAATCCTCAAAGCCATGAGATTTTTAAGATTAATGGTCAAAGATTAAAACATTTTCTAAGATACTCATATAGGAAAGATGTGGAGGTTGTTAGCTTAGAAGAAGATTAAAAGAACACATATCTATAAAGAAAAATATATATAAAATATAAAAAACATGAATATATATATATAAAAAAAACATTTAGATTTAAACAATATTTATTTTAAGCCTTACTGTATTAGTATAATGTCGTTACTTGATTTATTAAGCTTTACTATGTTATTTGGTTTTTCCTAAGGCAAGGTCGTGGATAAACTTGTTTACCAATAGAGTTAGTTCATAGGTTAACCTATTTACGAATGGGGAAAACAAATGAAAAAAAAAGAAGAGAAAAAGAACCATTGGAGTTTATCATACTTTGAGTCATTTAGGGTTCTATTTGTTAGATATTAATTATCTAGAGTATGATTAAAAACTATTCCATGATTTAAATGGTTAAGAAGAGAGATGTTAATGGGAGTATAATCCAATGAACTATTAAGTGAAAATTTTTAAAAGAGAACAAACAACAAAACTTCAACTAAATTAAACACAAAATATAAACTGAAAATATTTAATTACATACATTGAATGTTCACATATCAAAGAGTTTTTCTCCCCAAATGTTTAAATTACAACTGAAATTACATATCATGTTTAAATATCTAGAAACTTGGACTTTAAGGCTGCTATTTCTTCTTTTAATTGTCTAATTTCCTGTAATACAATATCCATCTTATCAGATAGAGAGATTGGTGCTCTTTGTTGTGAAGAGGATGGCACATCATGAGGAATTTGAGGTGCAAGATTATCTTCCTTAGATAATTGCTTTAGATCTTTGGTAGTCAATACTCTGAACTTTAATTTCTTTACAAACCAGGAAGATAAATCTGAAGAATTGGATACCAGTTGATAAATGAGATCACCATAAAACAATTTCTTCTTTATATTGGTGATCTTCGAAATGAATATTTTGTACCAGTTCACCTGAATTTTGTTCAAAATTGCATAAGTTGTAATCTTTACAAAGGTGGACAGTTCTAAATCACATCCATGTCTTTGATATATAGACCTAATTAAGATCAAAGCAACCATATGAGCTTTACCCCTCAGATGTTTTAGCCTATTGAACAAATTGATCTGAGGGTTGATGGCCATGTAGTTCTACATATCCTGTTCTGACCAATCTACCATTGTAGTAGATTCAAGAATCTCTACAGCCTCATTTTTTTAGACCTAGGCTTTTATTTATGTATTCAAGTGTCAAATGAAGGTCGACCTCTATTACATTACTAACATAAACACCATCCTCTAAATGTAAATTAGCATAAAAGGTAGGTATTAAATTCTCAACTCTTAAATTTCCACCTGACCTTGGGATAATCTTCAACAACCCTTGGAAGTCTAGCAATTCTTTGATTTCATTCATGAAATCAAAGTCCACTAGCTAGCTAAACAAAACATCATAGCCCTTGATCCCTTGGAAGAGAGTATAAGCTTCATGATTCCTAAAAAATACCAAATTGTTCTCTTCTTGTTGGGCTAGATCTATGAATTTTGAGGAGGATGGTGCTGTTGCTGCAACAACTCCATCTTGTTCAATGGTTGGTGAGAAAACCACTATCTCTTTGTTCAGATTCTGTGGAGGATCTTCAGTTTCGAAAACAACTTCCACTCCACCAAAATCATATCTATACTTAGCAGCAATCTCTAGCTGCTTTGAGCTATCCTCATATTGGCTAGGAATAGGAGGACTATCTGCAACTCCTTCTTCCCTCTGGTCACTCTTAGGAGAGAGAACATCTTTTGCTTGGGAATCCTATATAAAAAAAGAAAAGAGAAAAGGGTTAAGAAGAGGTCATAAACTAAAAGAAGTGTACTGAAACAGAAGTTTATTACTTTTAAAAAAAAATTTCCTAGAGCTCTTTTGAAGCAAAAAGAACAACTTCATTTATGGTCCTCTCCACTACCCCAACATCTTGTAATTCAAGAGTGGGAATAACTGGTCCCACTAGAAACCCTTGTTCCTGAAAATCAAATTTAAGGATAAACGAGATATCAATATTTAAGTTAATTTGAAACTGGAATCAGTGGTCAAATAGGAAAATTTAACTCTTACTTGAGTTTCCAGGTATTCTTCAACTTTTGGAATAGGGGGAATATCTCCAAGAATAACTTCGGAGGAGGAGGAGGATGTTTTCCTTCTGTACTATTGGAGATAGTCCCCAAGAGTAACATCATCTGTCTCTTCCTCCTGTCCCTCTTCATCTTCTCCTTCTTCTTCTTCTTCTTCTTCTTCCTCTTGTAGCTGTTCATCTTCATGTCTATCTCCCTCCTCTGGTATTGAGGGAATAGCTATCTCCCTCCTCTTGGCCCTCTCACAATGGAACTCCATTGTCTGCCCATTTCTCGCAACGAAGGCCCATTTCCCAATCGCTTTTCAAAATGAGGTCCCATTACCATTGCACTTGTTACCACAGATACCAAGCCCTGACCCGAATGCCTGGTAAGTACGTGACAATTAGCTTGTATGTTGGTATACATCCTCGGCTGTCGGCCTCTGCGTTTCCCCCTTGAATCCGCGCATATCTACGCATATGGGGCTTTATGCTAACTTCCCAATTTCATTGTAGAGTTAAGCTTTACTCTCCAATTTTAGTAATGTTTTAATGGGGTAGTGGGTTTTCCTCTAGAGAAAAGGTAAATTCCGCTAATCCCCATGCTAGGGACTAGGTTTTGGCCCATGACTCAGCAACTGGTAACTTCATCCGACCACTGATATTTGGATGGTGTGTTCTAATGGGAGCACCCAAGCACCATAGGATCATTTCAACACTGTTTAAACCTCGTGCCTAATAAGTGGCATAAATCCCAAGGTAAAATAGAAAGTATGCCTATAGATACCATATCCCTATCCACAAAGGCATAGGAAAAGACCACTATATAAGGCAGTCTTTTCCATAAAAAGAGAGGCTTCAAAACCCTATGGAGAAAGAAACCCTAGGAGTGCTAACAAGAATGAGAGATCCCTTTTGACCATCACTGGAGCTCCTTTTAGGTAAACTCTGATGCCTCTAGCAAGGGGAGCTCTTCCCAAGTGTTGCACAATGTTGTGCACACCAAGGAGGATGACCTTCTTTCTTCCCTTGTCATAACCTTCTTTACAACTTCTTCTTTTATTTTGTTTTTGTGGAGATGCACCCTCTCCAACATACAAGTGGAAGGTTGAAGGGTGCTCTTGGATTTAGTCCTTTAGATATGCTTCCGAAAGGTACCTATAGCCCCCTCTCCTAGCTTGGTGAATTATCTGAGGATAGGTTGAGAATTACTTTGACGTTGTTTTCCTCTTGGGTTTAGTCCTTTGGATATGCTTCCGAAAGGTACCTACACCCCCCTCTCCCAACTTGGTGAATTATCCAAGGACAGGTTGAGAATTGCTTTGATGTTGTTTTCCTTTCGGGTTCTCCTTCTGACAACTTTCCTCATGTCAACCCAATCTTCTTCATGCGCTTACCTGAGGTTTTCATCGCGTTTTGTTATTTACCAAACATTTTCCTCATCGTGTGTGTTCATCTACCATCATCGCACATCATCTTTGCTCTCGTACGGTCACCTTCCCGTGGTTTTCCCTACCTCTCTAGTCTTTTGAAATTGGGTGCATGAATTCTTGCACCTGGAAGGAGAGGTAGCATGTTGGGAGGAATCCTCCCCCATACCTAAGTGCCGATCAGCTGACTAGTAGTCTTACCAAACCCTCGACTCTTATTTATAGTTTTTTTTTACATTTTTAAGGATAATATATTTATTTAAGTATAATATCAAAATAATAATATAAATAATATGTATAAAATAATAATAATGATATAAAAAAAAACAAATTTTTTAATTTACTAATATATGATTTTGTTCTGTAATTATTATTATTTTAGTCAATTGAACCGTTTGAACGAATGTTTATTTATATTGAACTGAATCGAGATTGACAAAGAATAAGGAATTATTCAATGATGTTTGAGCATGTATTTTGTTTGAGTGCCTATTTATTTTCTATCGGTACCTATGGATTGATCATAAGCCGAAACATGGTTAGAGCGCTTATGTGTCTTGAACTTATACCTAATTCGATTAATATAAATCTCGTAACATTTTCTGATTTATTTAATATTCGTCAATTAAAAGGAGATATTTTATCAATCTTTGTTACAGCTATTGCAGTGACTGAAGCAGCAATCGGTCTAGCCATTGTTTCGTCGATACATCGTAACAAAAATTTAACTTGTATCAATCAATCCAATTTGTTAAATAAATAGTCGTAATCATATAATTGTATATAATCAATAATGAAATATTTTAATGTGTAATAAAATATATAATTTCTATTTATTATTTTACTTTTTTATTATTTTTAATAATTTACAACAATATTAACTTAATTTAATATAAATTTATAACACACGCTTCCAAAGCCACATGATTACCTACTGCACCAGGTGCATTTCCCCAAGGGTGTCCCAAAGTTCCTCCACCAAACTGTAGTACAGAATCATCTCCAAAGATCTCGGTCAGGGCAGGCATATGCCAAACATGAATACCCCCTGAAGCCACTGGCAAAACACCCGGCATAGAGACCCAATCTTGAGTGAAAAAAATACCGCGGCTTCGGTCTT
>JAMKPZ010008549.1:0-17917 GCA_024699675.1 Amphibolis antarctica
TGTTGGATGGCTACTAATAAAAGTGACACTGGGATTTTTTAAAGCAGTTCTTGAAAACATGAACTCAGATGATGGATGTGAAGACAATGGCAAGTACCAAGGCCCCACTACTGTAAAACAGGATGTCCAACAGCAGGTTGGTCTAGTTGGTGGCACTACTGAGTCATCACATTCTGATGCTGATGCTATTGAATATATGCATCAGAATCTTGTGACTGAAGCAGAGGTGGATCACTATCAAAGTGGATCTGTGGAAGGTAATAGTCCTGGAGAACTCAAAGATGTTGCTCACGATTTGACTTTGGGGTCAAGCATCAAGATAGCTTCTGGAGCTGAGAAACATTCCATCTCTATTGAAGTAAATGTGCAAACACTGTTCTTGAATTTGAATATCTATATTTATCATGTGCTTGTCCTGCTGGACACTTTCAGTTGGATCCTTCGTTTTTCCCCTGTATAGGGATTATCCAGTTATACATTATTTTAGTTTTGCATCTGATTCATATGATCAATGTATTTATATGATGGGGAATCTTCTATTTTGAGTGGTAAGCAGGCAAAGCAATATATTAACCAAGGGATAAAAAACACAAACATACAAACTCATCAAGGAGATAAGCCAATACCCCACAAAACATCACCAACAATACTTTGAAGATAAAACCGAAAAGATAGTAGCAGATCCAAAACTCAACCCAAAACAAGGGAATGACCAAACTCTAACAAGGATAGGCCAAAGGCAAAAATTGAAACAGACAAGAGGCCAAGTACCACATCCTCTATTGATATCATGTTTGATGCAACTAACCCCTCAAAGTTGCATCCATGTCTAGTTGACCCCTCTCCCTTTTGGTCTAGCTTAGCAATGAAAGTATGGATTGTGTGCTAGAAGGGGGGTGAATAGGGTCTTTAAAATTAATCATAAACTCGTTCGTAATCAATTTTATAAATATGCACAACAAAAACTGTAAAGAAATATGAACACAAGAATTTTTAAGGTGGTTTACCAATTGGTTACGTTCACCCTCAAGCTTTCTAAGCTTGAACCTAAATCTAATTTACTATTTAGAATCAATTACAAAAGGTGTTTAAGGTTGAATACTAAACTAATAGTATAAGGATTTAAGATCACACCTCTCAACCAACATCCAAGAATTTAAGGTGGAATCATTCAGCCAACTCAAGTGTTTAAGGTTGAATACTTCAACCAACCAGTGTTTCAAGTTGAAAACTTTAGCCAACCAAGTGTTTAAGGTCAAACACTTAAACTAACCAAGTGTTTAAGGTAGAACACTTAAACCAACCACAATCTTGAGTTTTAAGGTGGAAACTCAACAAACCAAAGAAAATTGAATCAAAGAACTAATCACAAATTCGTGCTTGTGTAAGTGTTTTTCAGTGAGAATGGTAAAGAAGCTTGAGTACAAGTAAAAACACTTAAAAGACAATTAAATTGATCAATCAGTGCCAAAAACTTGTTGAATGAAAGTCTTAGAGTGCAACAGTTCATGTATCAAAAGATTGGGTAATTAGAGGTTCTAATCGCAGTGGTATTTATAGGTTAATTAGGCTTAAATGACTACAAATGGCTAGTTTGATTGGGTCAAATCATTATAATGATTTCTAGATCGTTATAATGTTCTTCTAACGATTATATTTTTTCCAGATTGGATAGTCAATTCAGAATACTAAATGATGTTGTGAAATCTTTGGAGGCAAAATGGATATCCAAAATTGATTTCAGCATATCGTTTCTTGGTAGCTAAAAGGATAAAATAAAATCAGAAAATCCAACTGAAAATCGATAAGTTGAATTCGTGAAAAGTAGCAATTCAAAATACCATTTTTCTGAAAATGGATATCTGAATTTTTCCTGGGAAAGATCTGAAGCAAAATCAGATGATAAAATGAATTCTGGCTTTTATAGGGAAATTTGGATAATTGATCGGATATCCCAATTATATTCCGAATTTCCCATGGGTAGAAAAATTCACTCATAACATTGTGAAGGTTCGTAGTGTTTTAGGAGTTAATGTTACGGATGTCTATAGTGTTAGGAGTTAACATTATAGAGGTCCGTAGTGTTAGAAGTTAACATTACAGATGATTTGAAAAGTATTGTTTCACAACTATCAAAATCGTTATAATAAATTTGAAATTTGTTATACCGTTTTTGTCTGTCTATGGTGTATTAGGTATGATCTTAAGTTCTATATGTATAACTTAAACTAATATTCAAACCTTTTTGTAAAGACTTTTCTCGTGACTTTTCTTTATCCTTTCATGTCATTCTCCCCAACAAGTTCCATATAGTTAGATACACATAATATGAGGTAAGACTTCTCCTCAAGCTAGAACATATAGATCATGTATATCTAGCTTGTTACATAAATTTTGAAGAACATTGACATTCAAGTTTTTTGTAAAAAGATGTCCTCAACTTACTCTAATGGCATAGTAGAAGGGATGCGATTGTTCTTACAAGAACTAACTCACAGATATAGTGACAATTTACCTTAATATACTTGGTGTACTCATGAAAAGTTATATTGTTAGCAATGAAGATAGCAATTTGATTATTACAATACATATTCATAGGTAGTTCAACCTTCACCCCCAACTCAATCAAAAGTAACTTAAGCCATATCATATCATTAGTTACATATGCTATTGATTGATATTTTGCTTCAACATTGGATTTTGATACAATATTTTGCTTCTTACTTTGACATGCGACAATGTTCTCACCTATATAGGTACAATAATTAGATATGGATTTTTCATCACCTATGTCAGTTACATAGCTTGAATCTAAGTAGTTTTTAATATGCATCCATGTTTATGGTAGATCAATTTTTGCCTAATATCTTTAACAATGGCAAGAACTTGCATAGTACTATGCCAATGAACCATTCTAGGCTTAAGTATAAACTAACTTAGGAATCCAAAATATTTGGATGAGTCATAGTAAGATAAATGAATTTCCCAATTAACCTATAATATCTCCCAACATCCTGAAAGAGGTTAGACTGAAATTTTTTTATTGATTTAACCAGATTTTTCACAGTTAGACCAAAATTTTTTTATCGGTTTAACCAGATTTTTCATAGTTAGTTCAAAAATTTTTTATTGTTTCTTTTTCATGGTTAGACCAAGTCTTTTTTCGTTTGACCAGAATTCAATAATTTCTCTTAAATAAAATATATTTTAAGTCTTTTATTATCCAAATATAATGCATAAAAGTAAACTCTAAATACTTAAGTTTCTTTTTCATCATCTGCCAAAACAAATAAGATAATAAATTCAATAATTAACATATTTTTCATAAAATCTACAATTAATCGATCAATCAATAATTGCATTTTTCATCATCAAAACCATAATTAAAACATTATTAAACATAAACATAATTAAAATATTTTTCCTAACATTAAGATGAGCAATTAGAGAAAAAGTTTCAATATAATCTACACCATAAGTTTAGGTAAAACCCATAAGTTACAAGACAAACTTTGTATTGCCCATAGAACCATTAACTTTATGTTTGATGGTAAATATTCATTTGCAGTGGACAACAGAAACATCTTTAGGATGAGTCACTAGTTGTCATGTGCCCTTAGTTTTTAATGTTTGCCTTTCATCATCCATGGTAGCTTTCCATTTTGGAAGGGTTTGCATTTCATAATTCTAAAGAATAGATTTTGATGATAAGGAAATGATAAATTGGCAAAAAGTAGGGTAAGAGAATTATAAAAAACATAATTAGAAATAAGGTGAGCATTAGTAGTTTTACATTTACTTTTACAAACACTTACTTTTGCATATAAGCTTGACCCTAACTAATTTTTCCTTTCTTTACCTTTATTGTGTTAGGGTCTGGTTATGGTTGATTTCCAATTTGCAAAGGTGTTATTACCAAATCTTGTTTCAACCTTTGTTGCTTGATTGAAGTATCCTGCATCTCACTATCCAGCCCTACATCTCTATTACTTTGATGAGTTTGGACCTCCATCAGCCTAGTTAATGAGTTGGTAGTTGCTTTTTTTGAAGATTTACCATAAAAACATCTTCTTACCTTGACCACTACCCAACCTTGATCCTTTTTCATCTCTGTATCAGCTATAGTCTTACCTTTTTGCAATCTATGCCTCTCCTCAAGGTAAGTGTCTAGGTTTACATTAATTCTTGCTTGAGCTTCAACCTTAGATTTGCCATTGATATTAGCCTAGGACCCAACTGTATTACTAGAAGGTTGTTCTTTGTTCTAGTTCCCCTACCCTTGAAGATTCTCTTCCCTATTGATTTTGTTTATCGTTTGACATTTTCAATTGAATGCCCTAGCATTCAATATTTCTTACAGAATAGTGGTTTTGGTTGTAGATACATCATTGGTTGAAAGAATTCCAAAGTACTATTGAGCATTTTAATTCTTTTGGTGAGTCCCTTAGGATAATCCATCTCAATGAAAATACAAGCAAATCCTAGATGTGTGAAGCGCTATACATCCTTGTGTGAGTAGAGTAGAAAAGTCCTATATTTTAACAAAACTTAGTTGAGTAGTTGGAAAGTTCTTAGCTATGTTATAGGTTAGATTGACATCGATATTGTTTCTGATGTGAGATTATTCATCTTAATACTCCCCCCGCACATGTGACTCTGGGCCTTTCATTGACATTAGTACTGTTTCTGGTCAGGGCTTAGGCCTACGCGTGGCTCATGGATAGAATGCATAACTTGCTCTGATACTAAGTAAAAAGGTCTCATATTCCAACAAAGCCCAGCTGAGTAGTTGGAATGTTCTTAATTATGTTATAGGTTAGATCGACATTGGTACTGTTTCTGATGTGGGACTATTCATCCCAACAAGTAGAGATATCTCCCAAGTGATCCAGCCATGGTTTGGATAGTTCTTGGGTCATGCAAATGTGCTTGTAGCTTAGGCAACCCAATCCAAATTGGTGCCCAAGATGACTCGAAACCTAGGGTGAAATTTGATGACCAATGGGAAGCAAACATTCAACAACCATTTATCACATCTGAACCTTTCACATAGGTTTTAATGAAATTGTGCTTGTTGAGAAATTGTACAAGGACACACCTTTGATTTATGGCTATCAGAAAAAAATCTTCTTTGTATTTTGTAGTTTTTCTTATGTATTAAAGAATCAACATTGTGGGAGGTCAATCAACGCTAAACTTCCCTACAAGTGTCTATTGAAAAGGCAAAGCCATATTTTCACTTCTTTTAAGCTGAAATGCATAACATGTTCTTCATCCTTAATTGAAAAAGAGTGAACTTGTATTCTATGAAATTTTGGTGAGTGGTGAGAAGCCCTCATTGCAAATAAAGGAAATTCGACCTTTCGTATTGTTCTCTGGTTGTTCATTCCATGTTTCCATATTCATCTCCAACCTCCATGTGGTTATTGGGTTTTGAAAGGTGTTTGGTGATAAAGGAGACTCAATGTAATAGGGCTTGATATAATCCCCTTTAATGTAATACTTGCATACATTTAGTTTAAATTTTTTGTAGAGCTCATATAGGCATTTTGCTTAGAAATTTCATTGCTATAAAATTGGCATACCATTTTTGTGAAATAGTTACCAATTTCTAGGTTAGAAGTGCAATTAGGTATTGGACCCATATCAGTATATGGATCTTGGTACTGATATATCATTTCTAAGGGTCAGTAGCAATTGAACGCAAGACAACATACCATTTACCAATCATTAGCATACCATTCTAGAGGATAGACCTATAATTACTTGCTAGAGCAAAAGTGACCTACTGTTACTCTAAAACAACATACTGTTCTTCTTATAGGATTTTAGGGCTCAAAACGATCAACATACTAACAATCCCAATGTTATACCATTTATCCTTCAGAAATCTAAGGCTCAATTTGTGCAAGATATTGATTTTCATTAGTATACCAATCCAATTAGCTATTACAGGAATGACATACCGATTTTACAAAAATAGAAAGTGAATTTAGTTGTTGTGCCCTTATTAGGGGTGTAAAGCCTATATAAACATACCTGTAACCTGTCTGAACACACCTCTCAATTTCTATCCTTCTAAGTGCTCAATCCTTGATTCTAAAGCATTCTAGAGGTTCTTGAAGCTCAAAGCTCTTGCATTTTCCAAGCTACATTCAAGTTCATTTCATTTCTGCACTTCAAGAGCATCAAGGAGAGTTAGAAAACGTGTTTTCTATAAGCTTTTATTTGTTTATAAAAGATTATTGGGTTATGGTGAGAGCTCCTTGGTTGCAAGAAAGGTTCCTTGGGTTTTAAGGAGGCTGCTTGGTAGGATTGTCAAGGCTGTTGTAAATGGTGGGATGTTGGCTTGGAATAACACCAAATTTAGTGTATGACTCAAGTGGTGTGGCTTGATGAATGGACGTAGCCCTGAGTTTGAGGTAAACCGTTATAAATCTTTTGTGTTTCTATGATGTGTGTCTTATTACTTTTATTTACATAGCATTTGTATATTTAATCTTGCATAATTACTAAAAATTGTTTAATTTAGTTATAAAGTACATAAAATCACTATTTATCCTCCTTTTGTGAAGCCAATTAATCCTAACAATACCAAGGTGTATGCGTATGAGTCTCACTAGTATGTTTTTTTATGTTTTGGACTCAATATTTGATTATAATAAGTTTAGAGCTTGTCTCATTCCTTGCTTAGGTAAAATAGAATTCACTAAAAAGTGTTTGTTAAATGGCAGGTATCACTTGCATAATGCACATTGTTTGTTGTTAATTCATCTACTTTCTTGCATTCTTTTCAAATTCCTACCCTTAATATAGAAACTAAAGAAATTTTGAAATTAATTGAAATGCTGGAATGCCTTTTGTCTAAATATGCAGAACTGCATTTATTAACTGCTAATTTATCTATTGTGTTATTCATAGATGGATAAAATGAATAAAGAAGAGTACAAAATTTAGATTTCTTTTTTTTTTCGAATTTTCACTGGTAGAATAATATATTTCAACAGATTTATCTTGTCTAGCACACAATGGTTCCATTCATTTCCCCTTTCTTTTTTATGAGTCAACGATGCTGACTTTCTTATATGGACTCTTTTCAACTTTTATTTTCCTGCTAGTGAATTTGCAGTTCATTTGCTAGTGAGCTGTCCCTTCAGATAACAACAGATGTACAACAGCATTCAATACCATAATCCTGCTACAGTTGGTCACATGATTTCTTCTTTCTATTTATTCCTATTAAACACTTTGTGTAAATGTCCTGCATGTGATTACCCACATATTCATCTTAGTAATAGCTTGACTCTGGTATGTTGTGACTTTTACTGTTATTCTTTGTGTGAAAATTGCGGCTATTGTTGCTTCTTATCACAATAACACAACAACCATGTGTTAATCTCAGTGTGCCTTGCTGTTCTTCTGTTTGACTCTGTTAATTTGAGTTCAATGACAATAACAACCAATGTCTTAATTTTACTCACTTCATGGAGTTGGCCAAATGAATCTTTTTCTTTCATTTATACCTATCCATTGTTATATTTTGTCAATTGAAGTTGAATGTTTATGTTTACCTTCTATTGCAGATAGGTGCTCCCTTGATACGGTTTGTGAAGGGAAAACTGTAAGAATTTACTCTTCGTTTCGATTATAACTTTTTTGCAGTACAAAATTTAGCTATCTTTTTTATTGTGTTGCTTTCTGCTACAGAGGATTCACTCAAAGACAAATTGAGAAAGATGCAGGAGTAAAACTCATTTTCCCACCATCCAAAAGGGAGTCATATATTAGTAAGGGATTGGATATTTTTCAATGAAATGGTATGTTTTAGAAGTGTAGCTCAGTGGCAAGCTTGCAACTGAGCACCTGATGATTGTGTATTTGAAATCTGCATTTCGTGGGTCTCAGATCCAAAGGCATGGAGTTGGATTTTCCCTACAACCTTGGTAGATATCCACTGCATGTGAAATCATATTAATAATATACCAAACCGATATTTTTAAAGCAGTTATGGGTAAAAATTACTTTAAGGTTATAGTTTTCCCAGGGGAATTCAACCCTTTTAACTATCATAAATATTTCAACATCACTGCAATTGCACTTTTTCATTAAGGAAATTTTGTCAGCTACAGTACTTAGAGTCTCTTGCTAATCTCTGCTCCAACTTATATCACCCATGTTTGATTAAAGAAACTGCTCTCTCTCTCTCCCAGCAGTTACAGTGAAGATTGATGGTTTCTTTTACCAAACACAGCCTATGGTATCTTATGTTATTTAGTCAAGAGATTCATGTATGACTTGGTCATTTGAGTCTTTGAATGCTTGGTTGTTTAATGTACCTGCCTATAAGTAGCTAGTGTATAATTATGGGTCATGTTTTAGTTATTAATTCCAGTACATATCCATTTGCAGCCATTGAAGGCAGCTCAGTTGAGAATGTGCAAAAAGCTTCAGAAATAATCAGAAATATAATAGAGAAGGTCTGCCATCTTTATAAAATTTGAAACTATCTAGTTTCAAAATTTAGCAAATATTTTTGGTCATTGTATATGTATTTTTTTACATTTTATTTTTCTTTGTAAATTTTTAACTATATCCAAAATTTAACTACTGTCGAAGAACCATAAATGATTATGTTGAATTTTATCTCAAAATCAATTGATAATGAGAGAGTAGGCATATTAATACAAGTCTCAAGTTCTACATCATTAATGATGTGGGACCATGTAGTTCTATGTTACCTTCAACTTGTGGTGCTCTTCGTTTAACTTACAAGTGTTTGACAAGTAATCTACATGAACCAAATTTTGATATCATACTAAAGTTTATTTCAAAATCAATTTGTAGTAAGAGAACAAAATACATTGATAAAGTCTCAAGTTCTTCCACAAGCCAAGGATGTGAGACTATGTAGTCCAACAGGTTTTATTAGATCTAAAATTTGTAAATATTTGATAAATGCCAGCTATTAAATTTAGACATTTTAACTTCAGTGATACGTATATATTAGAGTGCATGGATAAATGGATTTTTGTATTTTAGGGTTAGCTTAGGTTAAGATTTTTTGTAGGTGTAGTTTTACATTGCTTGTTATACAATAGTCTCTTTCTTGTAATCTTTACATATAGAGGTATTGTCTTGATTAATAGATCTATCCACTTCCATCATTTCTTTATTTTTACATGGTATTAGAGTTTAAATTCTTTAAAGAGCAAGAGAGAGGAGATAAACCCTTACTTGTTGCCACCTTGTCATGGTGGTGACAAACCTTAATCATTGTTATTTCTCTAATTTTTTTCCATCTTTCTCTTCTCAAAACCTCTTATCCCCCCAAAGCCTTAACCACTAGGCTTTGACTCATCCACCACTTATTGCTCTGCCATCCCAACCAACAATAGTATCTATATCACTATCAATAGGGTCAATCCTTTCTAAAGTTAGTTTCTCCTATCGGTGTCCTTTTAGGTAGAAAATCTTTTCTCCACTATTGTCCGCCACCTTTAAAAGTCTTACACGCCACTATCATCTCCAATTAACATTGCTAGTCATTATTGTGGTTGTCATTACTCTTCTTGTTATTGATTGGACCTCTTTGACCCATTGCCACCTTTCGAGTTTCATGTTGGTGTCCCCAAAAGATTCTCCCAGTTAGACATGTACACTGCTATCCATCACTCCCTTATTGCTGCCAAAAACCCATTTGGATTGTAGACAATGAATGATGAAGAAAAGGAATAACGGCATGACTTTTTTTTTAAAAAAAACGAAAAAATGGTGGGGGTGAAAGAGAGACCATGTATTCAAAAAAATGTGGAATAAAGAAAATTGTGAATAGAAAAAAAAAGGCAAAAGTAAAAAAGAAGGGGAGAGAGAAAGGAATGACGATGATGATGACATTGCAAATTAATTTAAGTAAAAAGAGAGGAAAATGGAGAGAAGGAAAAAGAATTTTTGGAATAAAAATGCCAAAAATGGTGGAAGTAAAAAGGAAAGTAAGAAAAAGAAAAAAATCAAAATATCATTTCATCTATCATCAAACTGCAATTTTCTTCTTGTTTCTTGTGGAAGTCTTGAAGTTGGGTAGTGTTGCTCTGTCCTTACTTTGGACAGTTTTTTTTTCAAAAAAAAAACAAAAAAAAAAACTTTGGACAGTTTGATGGTAGTTGTATTGGTGTTTACAGAAGCTTGTCTTTGCAAATTTTTTTTTGTTTGGCTATAGGTGCCCATCTTTGAAACTTGTTGAATGTCCTCTTTCAACAAGCTGTTTGCCTTCATGGACCAATATGCACCAATGTGGGTGTTGTCATGCACCAATGCAGACAGTGTTGGGAAGTGTCTATTGTGCAGAGATGCTTTTCATGTGCTCCTGCTTTGAGAAGCTGTGAGTATGACGTGTGGGATTGGATATTGAGGAGGGCCCTGACTATTGGCAGCACACTGTTGATCTGGATGTTTAGACTCTTGTCTTCAGATGACTTTTCCTTAACATGCACCGCAAGTGATCTCTAACGGCCCATATATTGCGAAGGTCTCCCTAGACTCTTGCCAAATCTGATGCAAATCTTCTTTCTTAATAGTCATGTTCAAGTTGTATGCATATTGGTCCATGAAAGCCTTGATCAGTTGATCAAAGGTCTTGAAAGAGGACATGCACAACTTTTTATTATTAAAACCCCTCTTCTATTTATGAGGCTGGGACCCAACATTCAATTACAAAGTGGGGGTGACTAAGTCAAAACCCCACACAAGAAAAACAAACGATCATCTACAAACATTATCCTACAGAGCAAGTCATATCACGATGCCATACAATTGCAATGCTCTTTGGTAGCTGAGTCACCTCTTTAAAACATTGAAACCTGTCCACACCCAATGCATTTGCCAACAAATTTTTCTCTCCGTAAGCATAAGTAATTTCCCAGACATGAGCTACCAACTGCATCAGATGATTCTAGAAGCCGTCTGCCTTCCAACAAACACATTCACCATCCAATAGCATGTCAACCACTTGCTTCAAATCCACTTCCACAATATCTTGTTGAAGGTTAGTACCCATCTCCTCGCTCAATGCCACCAAACCTGTATAAACAGTCCTTAACTCAGTGTAGAGAATAAATACGTTATCAATTTTTTGAGAATAAGCAACCACTAAATCACCCTTCTCATTTCAGTATTATTGGTAAAGCTTGAACATGAATTGTAGGTGATTCCGTTCAAAATTAAGTAATGAATAGTTTATAAAAAAAATTATGGAAAAACCATTCATTTTTTGCTTTTACCCATTCCCTTTTCTTGATCATGCATGAATGAATACATCACAAGCTTTTCCAAAATGCTTTTGTACTTAATTCCACTTGTGCATTCACTGCTAGGAATTGAAATCATTTCTAGAACTTTTACTTGTTCTTTTTCCTACATTCTATTAGAGTGTTTGGCTTGTAGGATAACATCTATGAGAATGTAGTTGTGTTATTTCCTTTTTCTTCTGAAGATGGAATGTAGCTGAAAATAGTGGAGTCCCTACTGCTGAAAAAGCTAGTCCCCTTCTAGCAGAAAATACTACTGCTATGTACCATTCACTTGGTGGGTGACTAAACATTTGCTGAAATGTAGTTCTTAATACTCGTTTTGATGAACATCAGCATTCTTAATACTGTTGACGCACTATTTTGATGGGTTCAATATCAGGCAATACTACCAATGCCAAGCCATTAATATGGTTATCTTTGTTTAGGTCAACTATGTCTTTTTATGATTTGAAACCTATATAACTATTGAGCATTGCTATACTGTTCTTAATTGCACAGGCAGCCAAAAGCCGAAGCCTTGATTATTCCCACTTTGTATCCCTTCCACTTGCAGTACATGGAGAGTTAGTTGAGAAACTTGTTAAATTTCAGACTGGAATACTTGGTGATGATAATGTCAGTGAAGATGGGGAGACAGAAGGTGAACTAGAAGAGAACACTTCAGAGGACAAAGAAGATACAGAAATCCAATCAGAAGGTGCAAATATCGATGTAAAGCTTGCAGTCCAACAGGAAAATCACTTGAATGTAGAACTAACTACATCTGTCAAGAGTTACAAACCAAAGAAACTTGGATCTCCCTCTTTGGCAGGTAGAAAATCAATTTATGCTTTAGTATGTTATGAAGCAACCTACTGCTTGCAATTTTTCCATATGAGAAAGTTATATAGACTTTATAGGTACACCACAGGTAGTATTTTATGAAGTGCTTGGGCAACCAAATCACTAGTAAGTTATTACCTTTTATGGTAGGGAGTAGTTTGTCTCCTTAAGTCATCTCGATTAACCTTAGTAAATACCTGCAATATGCTGTCAAATACCTAAAGTATATTTTCTTTGTTTTCTGTAGTAATTTCCAGTTGAGGCCATATTATGTTTTTGTGTTCAGTGATGTTGTAATGAATTGTTGATCATATTTATTGCTCAAAGTTGATGTATTTTTTTAATGTGAGAACCATGGTTATGCACAAATAGTGAACGGGAGAGGGGGAAATTTTAGTTTGACGATAGAGAAGGTGGCCCCTAAGAGAGATGTATGCCAAATGAAGGGTCTTCAAAGACCTTAGCGATGGTGCACCAAAGAGGGGTGGTGATGGAATTGGGTGGCAACATAGAAAACCCTAGGGTTGAGATGTTGCCCTAGGTTTTGATGCCATGTTGGAGGGAAGGAAAGGATCGTGCCTTACCATAAAGACTAGGGTTACAACACAATAAATATGTCCAACCCATATGGATATCCACTTAACACTTAAATAGATATCCATTTACATAACATTGTCTCTTTATGATACTAGCTAGCTATTCTAACAATGACTTTCAACCACTATTTAGTTAGTACCCATGGTAATGAAATCTTACAACCCCTCCATGAAACTGAACCTATAGGTATGATGGGGTAAAGGGTCCCACTAACCACTAGCTCAATATTCAAAAGAGAACATGAATAGAACAATGATCTATAATCCCATTATGTGGGATTGGCTACAAGAATCTTTTTTTCAATTATTTCTATCTATGGTCAAATGTCAGTTAAATTACATAAATTTAAATATTTTTTCACGATTCCTAAGTAGTTTTAAGTCTTCATCTACTTTTTTAGATTCTTCAGTAATTAATTTTCTTCTTGTAACTTGTGTATTTTTGGTCTTTTAAGGACGACCAAATTATCTTAGTTGATTTTCTCTTATCTTTAATTGGTGCAACTACTATTCTTAATGAAAGTGATTTTTAACTTATATCTCATAGTATTACCATTTATCCATCTTAGGATACACATTTCAATGACACTTTTTATATACAATCATGCTTTACAGCCTAGTATTTTGAGTCATAAAGTATAGTTAAGCAAATAGCAATTTTATAGAATTCCCTTTTAATTTTAAGGGTATCCTTTTATCATATAATACTCAAGAAGTATTTCTCTACTTCAACCATCCTATTTTAGTCCTATAAATAACATCTGTAATTTCACCATTGCTACTAGTGTATTTCGTATACACTATGTTAAAACTATGTTATTAGCTGATGACATATACTACTGTATTTCTTTATAAAATTTGTTAGTTATTTCATCCATAACTAAGACAAACAGACGTATTTAAAGAAGAATAATGATGTATTTATATTTATATGCGTACATGAATATGATATATTTATATTTTTATGTTGTATTTCAGTTCAGTCTATTTTAAGTTGGTCTTTAGCATCAGATATCCTCAATGGCCTTCGTCCCTTGAGCATCAGATATCTAGTTTGAACATTTAGACATGACTCTATCATGTCTTGCACATATATTGAACATCCAAAGTGAAAGTTTAAGCCAACTCTGTTGATGAAACCACCTTCAATGAACATTCTGAGGCATATTTTTGGACCACATTCGATGAACATTCCAGGTGTATGTTTGGAACTAGTTCTATCACAAAAATGCCTCCAACATATGTTTGGGAAGACATCTGGTCGTTGTCTAGATTTGAGTCTTCTATTTTAATGATTAGTTAGGTTGTAACAGTTCAAATTGCTCAACAAGCCATAATGTCCATATTTTTATTTCAAAAAGTCAATTAATTTTTATCAAAAGTTTTAGTTGATCAACAAACTACAACACTCAACATTCATATTTTGAATTCAATTTTTCAAATCAAAATTTCTATTTCAAAACTTTGTCAAATCTTTACTATTTTTCACTCAATATAGTTGTAGATCAGCATTCATGTATTCAACACAATTTTAAACACATGATTCCACCATCAAAAACTATATTAATAGATATTTCTGAAAAAATACCAAGTTTCCTACTTTTGTAACACATGTGGTATTTATTTAGTTAGTTATTTAAGTTTTTCCATTTTTTGTTCAGATTTGCGCATAGAAAAATCTATATTTATCAAACCAAGTACACTACACTTAACTGTCCTGATGTTGAAGTTGTATAATAAAGATCGTATTGCTTTAGCTACTGAGGTTTTACAGGTACTGGTTTTTAGATACAGCTTTTTATATAGTCTCATTCTTGGGGTGCTTCAATGATTTTATTTTCTTTCTTTGTAGAATGTCTCATCAAAAGTAAAGGATTCACTGGATAATCGGCCTGTTTCCATAAGACTCAAAGGATTGGTAGTTTACATTTGCACATTTTGACTTATTGAGCTGATGATTGGTACTTTTGATTGTAGGAAATGTCAGGCGACATTTTTTCCTTTTAACCATTTAGTGTTTTCTGATTCATCTAAGAATACTTGGTAGCATATTGAACATTGATATGCTTGTTGAAATTATTGACGGTAGGCATGCATGCGAGGCTCACCTGCAAAGGCCAAGGTTGTATATGCTCCAGTGGAGGAAATTGGTAATGAGGGACATCTTTTACATGCATGTCGTATCCTATTCCTAGTTGTTCCATTGGTGCATATTTCAATTGTGTGCTTGCCTAGAAAATATGTACTGACAGTGGCATATTCTTAGAAATTAGCAGCTGCACAGAGACAGCTGTTTTTCCTTAATAGTTTGTCCCAGAGGTTATAATTGATGCCTACATTGAAGCAGGACTTGTTTCCAAGGATGATGTTCAAAAAGGGCTCAAGGTGAAGTTCGAGCATTCTTTTATTCACGCTTTCAATATTCTGGTCTAATAAATTTCATGTCATTTCAAAGTATCCTCTATGATTTGTAATTTCATTTTTTGGTCATGTCATTGCTTAAAACTTTCGCATTTAGTTGGGGGTGGTGGTGGTGGTTAGGGAATTAGATGTGAAGTTTCTCTACTCCTTTTTGGCTATTGTTCTTTGGAATGGAGAAAAAGTGTTTTCTCCATATTTTCTTTTTTCCATTAAATAGAGTTATATATATATATAGATATATAAGGTAGACTAAATACCTAAGGTAAATAGATATTTGTTTACCCATTGACCACACACAAATACATATATGTATGGGGATACAATATTACAATACAACACACACAACCTAACATCTTTAACATTTTGTTTCATATTGGAGCATATATACCAATCATGTTTTACTTGGCATAGACTCTTAAATATCCCAATATCTTATCCTTGATTTAAGGATTGAGCATAAGTTATGGTTATTACATCCTTTATAACCTCTCTTGTACAAAGTAATAATCAATCTTCATGTGTTTTATGCACATATGAAAAGATTGTTTGCCATAAAGATTATTGTTTGGTTGTTGCAATGTATAGTCATAAGAGGCTAAATGGCAAGCCTAAGCCCTTGTAAAAGCAATCTTACTCATATTATCTCACATGCATTTAGAGTCATAAAGCAATACTCAATTTCAAACAACATTTTACTTTTGGTTGTGCTGTATCACCAGATTGACTCTAACATAAGTGCAAAAACTAGAATTGATTTCTTGTCATCTTTATCACTTGCATACTCAGAATCCAATGTGCTCCCTATCATTGAAAAATTCTATAGGTTCATGCATGAATTGAATGAGAAGACTCATTACGTATGTTGTCTAGTCTTGTACGTGAGATTAGAGAAGGAAAAATGATTTATTACAAAAGGGTACAAGTATATCTGTTTATATAGGGAATAGTTAAATGAATGCCTAAATGGATATCCATTTAGCTAACCTTATAACATTGATGGGATTAAACTAAAAGGAAGGCGGGATTCGATGCTAGGGAAGGAGGCAGAAGAGAAGGAGAAGCAAGCACAACACAAGGTTTTACGTGGTTCAGCCTAAGCCTACTCCACGGGCATCTTCTAGTGGTTTCTACTATTCTCACACACACGATTACAAGGTTACAGTACTTATTTATAGTGCATCATTAAGGTACAAATCACTCCAAAGGCTATTGGGCCTAGGCCCAATAAGGACACATACACTTGTGAAGACTTAAACAGTCTCTACACCAGAGTAATCCTAACAATCTCCCACTTGGAGACTGTTACAGACGTATGCTCGCTCATCAACCTTGTGACCTTGTCACCACGCCACTCCATTTTCAAGTAACTTGGAGGTCGACTAAGGCCATGCATAGCCTTAGTTTTTGTATGCTGACAGTCTTCGTGAACATGTCTGCTGGATTCATGCTTCCTGTTATCTTTTGAAGTGTCAGATTTCCCTCTTCAATCAATTCTTTGATGAAATGATACTTAATTCTGAAATGCTTGGTTCTACTCTTGTAGTTTAGATTTCTTGCTGAGTAAAGAGCACTCTGACTATCACTGTTTAGAATACTCCCACTAGCCTTTATCTTTAATTCTTCAAGAAAGCTCTTGAGCCAAATCTGCTCCTTTGCTGCTTCTATTATAGCTACCAGTCTAGCCTCCATTATTGAAAGGATAACATATCTTTGCAACTTAGACCTCCAGCTTATAGCTGTGCCATTCAAGGTGAACACATAACCTGAAGTACTCTTGCTCTGATCTAAATCTCCAGTAAGATCAACATCATAGAAGCCTTGCAAGTCTAAATTACCTTTTTTGAAGTACAATCCAACGTCACTAGAACCTTTCAAATAGCGCAGAATCCACTTTACTGCTTCCCAATGCTCCTTTCCTGGATTGGACATAAACCTGCTCACCACTCCAACAGCATGAGCGATGTCAGGTCTAGTGTTTGTTGCAGCATACATCAAGCTACCTATTGCAAAAGCATATGGGACTTCAGACATGTAATTCTTTTCAATGTGATCTTTAGGCATCTGATCCTTAGTCAACCTTAGGTGAGCTCCTAAGGGTGTCTTTACTGCTCTAGCATTGGTGTGACCGAATCTCTCTAACACTTTTTCAATGTACTTTTTCTAAGACAATACCAAGGTACCTTCATTCAAATCTCTCTTGATTCTCATTCCAAGGATTTGGTTGGCTGAACCCAAATCCTTCATATCAAATTCTTTTGATATCTGTTGCTTCAATTCATTGATTCTGTTGATGTTACTACAAGCTATCAACATATCATCAACGTACAATAGCAGAAAGATCAAGGAGTTACTGAATTGTTTCCAGTAGCAACATGAGTCCATCTCACATCTACTTAAACCAATAGTACAGATGTAACTGTCAAACCTCCTGTATCACTGTCTAGGTGCCTGCTTTAAGCCATAAAGACTTTTCTGAAGTCTGCAGACAAGTTCTTCCTTCCCAGGGACACTGAAACCCTGTGGCTGCACCATGTACAGTTCCTCATCAAGATCACCATGCAGAAAAGTTGTTCTCACATCCATCTGCTCTAGATGTAGACTGTGAGAGACTACCAGACTGAAAATAATTCTAATAGTTGTCATTTTGATTACAGGAGAGAATATCTCAGTGTAATCAATTCCTTCTTTCTGCTGAAAGCCTTTGACAACCAGTCTAGCCTTGTATCTCTTGGTTCCATCTGCATTTTCCTTGATTCTGTACACCCATTTATT
>JAMKPZ010008550.1:0-13581 GCA_024699675.1 Amphibolis antarctica
GTTTGATATGACTTTTATTTAAACAAAAATTCATCTCCAACGTGACATGTGGGAAATTTCCAATACAACATTTTCAAAAGGAGCTCAAAAGTATTTTAAAAAGATATTTTATATTAAAAATTTTAAAAATTACTTTTTTTGAAGTTAAAGTTGAAAAGATTCTTATCAAACAAAATTTAAAGGAAAATTTGTGTATTTAAAATTAATGTGAAATATTTATCATTTCACGTAATTTTTTTATTAATTCTAAATATATAAACACTACCTAAGTATTAAAAATACCTCAATTAAATTATGTAATGTATGACATTTACATCTCATTTTAAATGACATTTTAATATATCTCATTTAAATAATCTGCTGGAAAATGACATTTCGGTGTATTTATATTTAATAAGAGACGTGTCAAAGCGGCAAGTCTTTTTTTTAGAAAGATTAGACGCGGGATTTGGAATATCAATTTTACATATTTTACGTATCATATATTATTTTAAGAAATTCTGAATGACCCACGTAATTAGTAAAATTCACAAGGACATAAAAAAAACAAATCCAGTGATAATTTTCTTTTCATCGAAAAATTAATTTTCTAGGTATATTTAGGTTTTGCTTGACTCAATTTTAATCGATTGTCAAAATTATTTTTAATGTTATTATTATTATATAAATTTTTATTATCCTAATTATTACGTAATTTTAACTTTATTTACGAAATTAATTTTATTTTTATTTTTATTTAACTTTCGAAGTTAACTAGAATTCTTCTTGAACCTACTCTTACTTTTACAAATGGCTTTTGATAAATTTACAAATAAATCAATGTAGAATGTGAGAAGGAAAACAACTGTTGTATAATTTGTGTTTTGGACATGTTTGTTTAAGAAGTAAAATTAAGTGATGTAATATTCACATTTTTAAAGAAATTACATGATTTATCGTATAAATGTTTTAATATAATTTTTTATGTAAAATTTTAAAATTATTTGATAAATATTATTATAGGTATAATAAAAAATAAATGTAAAATGAAGGTGCATGTTGAAATACACTAAGATGCAAGTAAGGAAAAATTTATTAATTTGAGTCTTGATTAAAAAATTATGAATATAAAAATATTAAAATTATATGATCCTGTCATTAGTATCGCAATTATCTAAATTAAACTTTCTTTTTCTCCTCTTTGACTCTTTAATCTACACAATTTCTTTCCGAGCGTGCACCGGAGACGACTCCTCTGCTCTATTCTGTGTTGTTTCCTCGTCTTCTTGCCGAAGGAGGTTCAGGACATGGAAAGGGAAGAAGAACGTTAGGTTGGTACAAGTGCAACTCCCCTTTCTGCATACCGTTCTTTCTTTTCTCTTTTTCCTTTGAGGTGGGGGTTACCGTCAAATTTTTGCTTTTCCTTGTTTCTTGTACAGAGACTTCTTCTATTGTCGTTGGTGGTGCTTTAAACAAAGGTGTTGTGCTTTTTTTCAGTTGCTGCTACTTCAAAGTTAGATTCTGCGTTTAAAGGCTCGCACCTTTCTGAAAAACCCAAGTCGTATGTATTCTTCTTCGGTAGAATAAGTTGACCATATTTTCACTTAACCCCTCTTGTGCAGTAACAGGTAGAGGAGGATTTGGGTTCGAGGAAATTGCTGTTCTTCTTGGGCTAATGTCTTCAAAATTTGTGTTTTGTACTCTTTGTGATCATTTGCTACCGTGAAATTTTCCATTGATCACCATGTGTTTGTTAAATTTACCAGCGCCATAGAATAGTTGACCGAAAGTGTCGTGACAAATATTCCAACTGGAAATAGAAGGGTTCAATCAATGAGCTGTTCAAATAGATTGACTGAAATGGGTAACATCGTGGAGGAGGAGCAGCTGTCGTTGCCTTCCTTTAGTTCGGCATCAACGTTTACCAATAATGAGTCATCCGAGGATGCAATATATGTTGCAGTAGGGAATGACTTCAAGGAGAGCAAGTCTATTTTGAAATGGGCACTAAGTTATTTTCGATCACCGAAGATGATTTTCCTAATTCACGTTCATTGCCCTGCTCAGATGATTCCCTTGAGTGAGTTTTTATCAATCATTTGGTTGTTTTAATTTTTAATATTCTGATATCAGAAAAAAATGGAAATTGAGATAGACCAGAAATTAGAGGTTATTCTATTGATCGACACTGACTATTCTAAAGATTATTGTTGACACTGACTATTCTTATTCACTTCTTGAACTAAACATGCAAGCCATGGTCTAGGTTTTGATTTTTTATTTCACCTGGATTAATTTGCGTTTTAAAGAAAGACATTCTTGGTCTATTATGTAAAAAATTCTGTTTTTCGTTGTTTATTCCGAGTTCCATCAAATTCATTCGTTAAATCTACTTCTTTCAACCCTTATTATCATTTTTGTGTAATATGCCAAGTTTGTTCCCTTTAATGGTTTGAATTGCAGATATGCTAGGATATTGTTATTCATTTTTCCTTTCTTGCACGTGTTTTTTAATTTCTGAATAAAATGTTGTTTTTAATTCTCAGTGGGGGCACAATTTCCAATTTCTCAAATATCTTTGCCAGAAGTTAAAGCCCACCATTTGCGCGAGAAAGAAAAGAAAGACAAGAAATTGAATAAGTACTTGTCTATTTGCATTGGAGCAAAGGTCCATTGTACTACCATTTTACATATTCTGTCTCCCTTTCATCATACCATCTATGTTAAATAGATTCTAATCAATTAGTTTGATATGCAAACTATCTTTGAAGCTGAAATTTATCAACATTCTGAAATAGTAGTTTGTTCCTCTAGGTACAAGCTGAAAAACTAATAATTGTGAAAGATGATGTTGGAAAAGGGCTTATAGGGTCAATCGCTCAATTTGGTATCAAAAGACTTGTCGTGGGAGCTGCTGCAAATAGAAAGTATTCAAAGTATGAAAGAAGAATGTGTTTTTCTCATGCTTGTAGGATGAAATTTGCTTTTCAATCAGAAATGATTGACAGAAGGAATTTTACTTTGAAAGTGTGATGACATTTATATTTAATCAATATGGTTGCTGTTGGCTACTTAATGATATTGCAAGGAAGTTTCAGTTGGTACTTTCTTATTGTTAATGTAGACGGCATCATTTCTACTAGGAAATAAACAAAATAATAAAATTAAAACATGGGTGAGGCAGTAGCCAACTTTCCAGGATGGCCTGCTAGAAAGTTGAGAATGTCCGTTTCTGCTCTGCTTATTTTTTTAAAGGGAAAAACAGAATTTGTGAAAATATTTGCGGAATTATTTTAACAATTGTCAAAAATTTGGTTATGTCACAGGAAAATGAAAATGCCAACGTCTCAAAAGGCATACATGCTATATAAAGAAGCACCCCCATCATGTCAGATCTGGTTTGTTTGCAAAGGACACTTAATCTGCAGAAGGTAAATCTTCAGGATTTTTTATTTTCTTGTAATGTATAAAAGGATACAGGTATTTATACTGAGGGGTACAATAGTGGCTGAGGTTTAAGTACAGAATCAACATAAAACATGAGTGATTCTGAATTGCCTTTCAGGCTTCAATTTGGAGTGCACTAATGTTGTTCTTGCTTCTTCCAATATTGTTTTTGCAGAGATGACTGTGTAAACAAATCACCTACTCCAAGTCCTGGTATTAGATGTGTACAATCAGAACCATCACGATCCAAATTATCAGATCGTTGGTTATGCTCAATCCGTGAATTATTCAAGAATAAGTCGTTTTCTTCATTAGATGCTGTACTTCGAGAGGACAATAAAAGCTCACTGTCCCTGGAGCTGCCGAATAGACAATTGAATCCCCAAGTGAAGCAGAATGAGGATGATTATTTTATGCAGGAAGGGGTTCCAGCTAATTTCCATGATTCAAATCCTTTTTCACCGATTGGAGGAGATGAAGGAGCTTGCTGTTCCAATTCAAGTACAACACTAGAGGTTAGGCAAGAAGAAGATGAGTCTTTCACCAGCCATTCGGTAGAAAGTTTTTTTGAGGATACTCAACATTTGTCCTTGGATTTTCAGGTGCACAATGTTAAATTTTCATAAGCACCTTCAAGTATATATGTATTACATACTTGCTTGGCTCATACTCCTGGATGTTTCATATTCCACAACTTGTTTTTAGGAATTTGGGCCAACATATGCTGTGTTGATTTGAGACAAACATATGTTAGCACTGTTATAGGATATGATAAACCGTTATATTTTCTACTGCTAACAACCATTATTTCCCTGCCTTTTCAAATAGAATGATCACATCTTTATGCCACGACCTTTCCCAATTGTCAATAAATGAATTTGTGGAGTTTACAGGATTAATTGGAGAAGTAAAAGAAGGGTTATTTTTAAAAAAATAGAAAATGAAATTGTATGAGTTGTTTATTAATGATCAGGCTTGTGTACCAAAGAAATTTTAAAATATGAATATCCAATTCAAAATTAAAAGAGGATGAGTGCAGCAACCATAAATGTAGAATTATTCCAATAGTAAGGTCTTGTTTGTTTAGTTAGCTCCACTTCAACTTCAATTCTACGTAAACTTATATGTATTATCATCACTATATAAATTCTCATATACAAATTTTCATTTTACAATTTACTATGTAATCTTAACATCGTTTGTAAAACTATTCTTAACTTTAGTTCTCCATAATTGTTAGAACTGAAGCTAAAGTTAAAGTTTTATTAACAAACAAGGTCTAACTTCTCTTTTGTTTTATTGTTTTACAAAAAAAATTAATTAATTTCATTTAGCCTTGTAATTTTCCTTCAATACCAATTCTTTTTTGTTAGTAAGATGCTATTCCTCCTAAATTTAAGTTGCATGTGTTTGAATTGGACCTACATGATGTGCACACTGTTTTTTACCTTGTGCATTCTGCATGTGTTAATATGTTTGTAATTTGCATTTTGCAGAAAACCACAGAAGTGGATGATTTATATGAAAAAATGAAGCAAGTCCTTAATGAAATAACAAAATTCAAAGAGGAAGCTAATGAAGAATTCCGCAAGCGCCACTTGGCCCAAAGTAGAGAACTGGCTGCTATCAAACGAGTAAGTCTTAGAAGAATGTATAATTTCCTGAAAATAAATCATGGAATTATCCTAAAACTCAAAAAATTAACTTAGTATCACCAATGCATCACTGGTACAAAACATCCAGGGAAACAGGAATTAATAGGTTGTAGGCTAGTTTATAGAAACTAGAAAGAAATAATGGTATGGAAACTGACCACAGAAATAGATGCAATTTTCTTATGTTCTTATTCTAATTAATAATTCCTTTATCACAGGAAAAAGATTTGGAGTTGAAATATGCCAAAGATATTAAATTAAGAAACAAAGCTGAGGAAGCACTTAAAAGAGAGAATCTTGAAGTGGAAAATCTTACAAGATGTCAAAATGAAATCTTTGACAAACCACAGATGGCACGTAATCAGAATTTGGCCTTGGAAAATAAGCTTACTGAATCTAGTCAAGCTGTTAGAAATTTAACAGAGAAACTGACATCTTTGCATTACCATCTTAATTCATTAAAAGAAGAGCGAGATGAATTGGAAAGGATTAGAGATGCAGAAAAGCAAGATAGAGCTGGAGAAGAAGTGAGCAGAATCTCTTGTAAGCTACCTAGCTTCTCAGAATTTTCCTATTTGGAGCTTCATCAAGCAACTTGTGGCTTTGAAAGATCACTTTGTATTGGAGAAGGGGGTTATGGAAGTGTATATAAAGGCTTTCTACGTCATACAACTGTTGCTATAAAAAAACTGCATTCCAAGAGCATGCAAGGCCCAACAGAATTTAGGCAAGAGGTAGAACTATGGATTCAATATTATGAACTCCTATATGTAAATTTATTGACTTGTATGCTTCTTACTTTTGTTAAATTATACTTGCAGTTATTTTGATTCGCATGGTTTTTTCTAGGTAGGAAAATCTGGTTCCTATTGAATTGGCTAAAGTTATTGTTCATTTTGTTCTTTTCATAGCGTCCCATTATGACAATGAATTTACATCAAGTATATGCATGCAGGAACATAAAAATGCCATCAATTTGACACATCAACTGGCTTGTAAAACTACTAGATCATTCCATTCCAAGTGTTCTTAAGATGAATTTTCTGACCAATGGAAAAGGTCAATGAAAAATCACATTTTAAGTTTTGTACTGTCTTCTTACTGAGAATTTTTTGAACTATCTTTTCAAACAATGATTTCAAAGGCCAGAATTTGAATTACGTAGAGCATATGTTTGGATGAGATTTCCCAACCTGAGATTTCTTCTCTAGTACGATTTTGCAAAGGTGTAATATTAGATTCTATAGTTGTAGAAAGAAGGATTCTTGTAGAAATGGAAATCATTATTGTGGCAAATCTACATATTGCACACTGCCTGCACTTCACAAATTTCATGAAAGTTTGACTTTTATTAAAATAAAAAGTGATTTTTAATTATTTTCATATAAAATCATGTCAATGAGAATATGAGATTAACAATCCTATACAAAACAACTTAATTTTTTATGAAAAATAAAAGATCTTAAATGTTCCTCCTTTAAAGTTTCAAGAGTAAGGCATTGGAGTAAACCATAGTCCGTGAAAGAATATCTGCATCCTCTTCTGCAAGGAATGTCACTCTTATTTGGAGATTTGAGATGGTATCAGTGCCTTTGATTAGATCAAATAATGTATTGTCCTTTATTTTTGTGATTTTGATGAGGTTTTCATAATTTCATGAATTTTTGTTATAATTGAAACATCATTGACTGCACTAAGAAAAGGTTTGACATCACATGCATTTTGATTATACAAAGTAGGCTTCCTGATTTTACTTGAAAGATGTAGATTTTGGAATTAATTTGTACGCTTCAAATTCTTACAGTGCCCACCCATGTTAATAACATTCCTTCCAATGCATTTCTTCAGATTGACATTCTTGGTAGTGTAAGGCACCCAAACTTGGTAAATCTCATTGGAGCGTGCCCTGAAGAATGTGGCCTTGTCTATGAATTCCTTCCAAATGGTAGCCTGGAAGATCGTCTCTCATGTGTAGGCGACACCCCACCTCTCTCTTGGCAGGTCCGGATTCGTATCTGTGCTGAGATATGTTCTGCTCTTATTTTTCTCCATTCAAACAGACCTCAGAGTGTGGTCCATGGTGACCTGAAGCCCGCAAACATTCTACTGGATGCAAGTTTCACAAGCAAGCTCAGTGACTTTGGTCTCAGTCGCCTTCTTGCCCAATCCTCCACTACCACTACCCTTTACCACCGAACAGACCCCAAGGGAACCTTTGTCTACATGGACCCTGAGTTTGTTTCGACTGGGGAATTAACACCACAATCAGATGTGTATTCCTTTGGCATCATGATTCTGCGCCTTTTGACTGGGAATCCTCCATTAGGGATTGTCAAGGTTGTGAAGGATGCACTGGAGAAAGAAACACTGCAGAAGGTAGTGGATCCTACAGCTGGGGCCTGGCCTTTTCCACTGGCAGAGCGGTTTGCCAAATTGGGCATCAGATGTTCTATGATTAGCAGGAAGAATAGACCAGATCTTTCGCAAGAAGTCTGGGTGATCCTTGAAACCATGAAGAATGCCTCTATGGATCATCATTAGAAGAGAAATGGTACACTCCCTCTTACTTCATCTGCCCATTATGTCAGGTCAGTAATCAATTAATACTCCAGGAATATTATTTTTCAAACTTTTTATTGTTCAGCTTCATGCATGCTAATGATGGAAACACTTTTCTTATGTTACTATTTTTACATTCCTACAAATCATGAGAAATATTTTCTACACTTTAAACCCTAAACCCTAGCTTTTTCAAGCTTTTCTACACTCTAAATATAAGTGAACGCAATAATCAAATAAAAATTTGCTTTTCTTAACTTGCACCATGTGTAGCACCATATCTTCTTTTTCTAGTAGTAAATAGATGCCATGATCTTATCGGAGCTTTAAAACAAATTGAAATGGCACATAAATGTAAGAATTCATCTCCAAAGGAGATGGTTTACAAGTACAATCACCCATTGGCTAATCAGCAAACATGCTGTGCTATGGAAATGCAGTGAATTCCTGATTATTATGATAAGCAAACATAAAAAATAGAGATTTTGTGTTTTAGGGGTGGCTAATATTTTTGAAAAGTACGAAAAACGGTGAAAAATAATGGAAATTTGACTTATTATTTTTGTTAGGATCAAATCTGGCCACTAGAGGAGGGTGAATAGTGATTTTGTATCTTCTTAATGCAAATTTAATCCAAATGTAGTGAAATAAAGAACACAAATAATTTTTATGGTGGTTTACCCATTGGTTACGTCTATCTTCAAATTATTTAAGCTTGAGCCTATATTAATTATTAATTAGTCAATTACAATAGTATTTGTGGTCCAACACCAAACCAATAACAATTAGGAATTTCTAGTGAATAGTGATTTTGTATCTTCTTATTGCAAATTTAATCCAAATGCAGTGAAATAAAGAATACAAACAATTTTTATGGTGGTTCACCAATTGATTACGTCTACCTTCAAATTATTTAAGCTTGAGTCTACATTAATTACTAATTAGTCAATTACAACAGTTTTTGTGGTCCAACACCAAACCAATTACAATTAGGAATTTCTAGTATGATTCCTCAACAAACACTAATCGAGAGTTTTAGGTCTAACTCTCCAATTAACAAGAGTTTAAGGTTGAACTTTTCAACCAACCACTCCAATCACAAGAGCACACCATTTGTATTTTTGGTAGAACATAAGCAAAACCAACAATATGAATTTACAACCTCTTGCAACACAATTACAAACAAAATCACCTTAACTGTTGCTTTATGATGAGGACTTTGAGCTTTAACACCTTTAAGTTGCCTTCAACTAATTTGCAATGAGCTTCAAAGAAGAACGAATGAGCGTTGAGTGCTTGAGTGCGTATGTGAGCTAATGTGTGTTAAATGTATGTTTAATCACTTGTTAATTATCTTCTTTAATGTGAGTTAATGGTTAGTTTTTTGGAGAAGATTGTTATAACATTTTCACCAACTATCATATTTCTAGAATGCTTAAATTGATCGTTATAACATTAGTTATTCTGATCAATGTTCCAAAAGTTACTATTTCAAGGTATCACAAAATTGTTATAACGTTAGGGCTCATCCTTATAATTAAAATATGGAAAAAAAAGTTCTTTAGGTTTTAGGAAGAAGGTTTGTTATTATAATTATCCTAGGGTTGTTATAACAATTTGCATAAGATTAGTTGTATGTATTATGAGAAGAAAGTTTATTATAATAATCCTCAATTCGTTATAACAATTTTTCTAAGTGCTTAAACCGATGTAGAATGGGTTATCCAGGTGTCCAAAATGTGGTTACCTGAAATCTCATGGTAAAAGGATTTTTGTGATTTTTCTATGAATTTTTCAAAGATTTTTTCCTATGTATAGGGCAGAAAGCAAATTCGTTATAATGATTTATTCCATCGTTATAACGAAATTAAATTATGAAAAATGGTTTGCCTATGTAAAAATGTCTTGCCCATGGTGAGAAAATGTCTTGCCATCAGAAGGGATTTTCCTTGAATTTTCTTAAAAATGTTTGAGGATACTAAAATCATTAAAAATAAAAGGACTTCTCGTTATAACGATTTTTTGAGATTTTGTTCTCTAAGTGTTTTCAGTGGAAATTGTTGTAACAGTTGAAACCCTAGAAGGAGAGGTTGGAGAAGGTGGAGAAAGTTTTATTACACTATTAAAAAGGTATACCCACACTTACATATATACTAGGATAGATAAATGGATCCATAAACGGATCCTTACAATACATGATGTCTAACACTCCCCCTTAAGTTGGAGCATACATGTCAGTCATGCCCAATTTACTACAAAGTCTTCTAAAGGTGTTGACACTAGGCCTCTTTGTGAGAATATCTGCAACTTGATCTTCGGACCGAGTGTAAAGAGTAGATATAACTTTCTTTTGAACATTATCACGAATGAAGTGGCCATCCACTTCAACATGCTTCGTCCTCTCATGAAAGGTAGGATTGGCAGTAATGTGTATGGTAGCTTGATTGTTACAATGCATTGACATTGGGCCACGATTGTTAATTCCCAATTCAAACAATAGAGATTTTAGACAAATTAATTCTACAGTAGTATTGGACATGTTGCGATATTCAGCCTCAGCACTAGATTTGGCAACAATATTCTGTTTCTTGCTTCACCATGTGACAAGGTTACCTCCAACATATGTTAGAAAATTAGAAATAGATTTTCTGTTGTTTTTGTCCCCGGCATAGCCTGCATTTGAGTAACCTTCAATATTTAAATGACCGTGCTTCTTGTATAAGAGTCCTTTTCCAGGAGTTTGTTTTATATAGGCCAGAAGGCGAAGAACTCCTTGCCAATGAACTTCTCTAGGTGAGTGCATAAACTGACCGAGTAGATTAATAGTATAGTAGATATCAGGTCTGGTCACTATTAAATAGATGAGTTTGCCAACCAATTTTTTGTATTGGCCTGGATCATCAAACATAGGGGAATCAGTGTCCCACAAAGAGTGAGGCTGCTCAATAGGTGTATCCTTTGGCTTGCATCCCTCACACCTCGTTTCTTTAAGGAGATCCAGAGCATATTTCCTTTGAGACAAAGACAATGTCTCAACAGGATGAACAAGTTTAATCCCTAAGAAGTATTGAGGAGTATCCATATCCTTTGTGGAAAAATGTCTGCGAAGAAAATTCTTGGTATCTTCAATACCCTGGACATCACTCCCTGTCAGTAACATGTCATCTGCATACACAACAAGAATAATAACCCCGTGAGAAGTGTGTTTGACAAAGATAGAGTGATCAACATTGCAACTGTCAAAACCATCACTCCACAAGACCATAGATTGCCTTGTGAAGGTCACACACTTGCATCTCCCCCTGAGCAACATAACTAAGAGGTTGCTCCATGTAAACCTGCTCATCAAAATCACCATACAGAAAGACATTTTTAACATTAAGCTGCATCAGAGGCCAAGAAGAATTTACTGCCATAGAGAAAAGAACTCGAATAGAGTCAAGGCGAGCCACTGGAGAGAAAGTTTTTAAATAGTCAACCTCGTACTCTTGAGTGAAACCACGAGCAACCAGACGAGCCTTGTAGCGATCAACAGTACCATTAGGTCGACGCTTGATGGTAAAAACCCATTTGCAAGAGACAACATTCGCCCCAGAGGGACGAGGAACAAGATCCCACGTGCCACGAGAAAGAAGGGCATCCATCTCCTCATCCATGGCGGCCTTCCAATGAGGGACCTGAAGTGCTTCCTGATAATCCTTGGGCAGAGACTCATCAGTGATCGCAAGAGCAAAAACCCGAGAGGTAGGAGGAAGGCTAGCATAGGAAACAACATGGGAGAGAGGATGTTGTGTGCATGAGCGAGTTCCCTTGTGCAAAGTAATGGGAAGATCCATGTCATCCATGGGTGTGGGATGGGGAGGGGGGTCCGTAGGAGGAGAGGAGCTTTCAGTTGGGTCAAAGGATGCAGGAGGGTTCACCACTTGGGGCATGCGCAGCTGGTGACGGTAAACCTGTAGAGTGTATGGCGAACAAACCTCAGTATGGTGTGATTCCTCTGTAGAAGATGTGGCATCGTGGGAAAAGGAAGTTTCAAGGAGGGGTCTAGGAGTAGGTATAGATGAAGTAGGTGAGGGCGCAACATCACTAAAGTACGGTTGCGACTCAAAGAAAGTGACATCCATAGAAACATATGGATACCCGGTAAACCTGTAGTGTTTGGTGGGAGGGTGGTATAGCCAGTATCCTTTTTGATTACAAGGATACCCAACAAAGACACACTTGATGGCACAGAGAGACAACTTGTTGAGCCTAGGTGTGTGATTATGAACAAACGTTACACACCCAAAAACCTTGAGAGGAATGGGAAAAAGGTCTCTATCAGAGTAGAGACGATTCAGGGGAATGGTGCCTCCCAGAGGAGTAGAAGGCATCCGGTTGATTAGAAAAACTGAAGTGAGAACGACATCAGCCCAAAGGTAATGAGGGACTTGCATGTGAACCATAAGAGTATGGGCAACATCAAGAATGTGGCGATGCTTGCGCTCAGCCACACCATTCTGTTGAGAGGTGTGGGGGCAAGTGGTCTGATGGATGATGCCAGAGGAGGTACAAAAACTTTGAAACTGATGGTGCATAAACTTAAGAGCATTGTCAGTACGTAAAATTTTTGGGAACACAAAGAATTGATTTTTAATTTCAGCTAAGAAAATTTTCAATACATCAAGAGCATCTTTACAGGACTTTAACAAGTAAATCCAAGACACACAAGAATAATCATCTACAAAGATTGTAATACTTGTGACCACAACATGATACAACACGACTAGGACCCCAAATATCACAATGAATAACATCAAACATACTTGTGGATGAAGCAAGATGCAATTGCTTAAAGGTAGCACGGTGATGTTTACCCAGTTGACAATACTCACACTGAAACAAGGATAGAGAAAGCTAAGGAAGGGTTTGACACAATTTTCAATGAGATGGATGCCCAAGTTGACAATGCCACAAAAAGGAGGAATACAATCACGAACTAGCACATAAGCTCCAGAGGCAGAAGACTTACACCTCAAACCAATCCTCTTTGTCCTAAAAGATTACTTGAAAGGGGAAAAACGTCACAAAGTACTATAGCTGAGTAGTAATGGCACTAATGGATAAAATGTTAAAGGAAAACTCAGGTACATAAAGAACGTCGTTTAGCTGTATCTGTGAGGAAACTTGTATCTCCCCCTAACCAGATACAGGACACAAACGACCATTGGCTATAGCAATGGAGGTTTTATTGGGAAGAGTAAAGGGTTTGTCAAAAAGGGTGGATGTACCTGATACATGAGAGGTGGTTCCAGAGTCTATAACTCAAGAATTATCCCTAGGAGCAATCTGGGTAGTGGAAGACTGGATACCTGAGTGAGAGGATGGTGCCTGACAGTTCTAGTGTCTTCAGTAGTTTGTGAACAAATTTTCAGCATGAGTGGCAATATGCTTAATGACCGAATATGCAAGCTTAAAAAAGATATAATAGAAGCATTAATGTGTGTAAAAGACTGAGAGCTTGTTGCATTAAACACGTTGCCACTTATGCTGAAAACTTGTTTACAAGCTACTGAAGACACTGGAATTGTTAATAAATGCTTTGACATTATTGATAATATTAGAAAAATCAGTGATTGTTGCCTCCATCAATCTAAAATATGAAACGTATTTAAGTTAGAATGTTGAGTAAATAATAATGATTAATGATTCATTGCATTAAAAGTAATTAATTCTTGTCTAGATAGTATAGGATTATAATTATATGATGTTGATGTTGAAATATCTTCGTTAAATCTTGGATATTGTAAAAATGCCCAAGAATCTAAAGATGGTCCAACATTTGATTTTGGTATTATGGACATTGGTGGAGGAGAATGTTCTATTCTTAATCCATATCTTTGTGTGTATAAATCAAACATTTGATTTAATTGTTCTTCTATTGTACTAACATTTAATCCTA